>BLKR01002969.1:0-167445 GCA_011170035.1 Teleogryllus occipitalis
TTGCTGTTTACGAAATAAATAATTTTAAAAACTACATACTTATGCAAATACGCACGACATTCGAGTAGTAAATTGGAGAGTACCAACGGCCACAAACACCTAAAACCTATTCAATAATAAAATACACATTCAGTCCTAATTTACTACACCTAAGATAAATTTATAAACGACGAAATGCATTTAATAAATATTGTGTAAACTGAATCATAGTTGTCCAAACATGCTAGAGTTTAAATTCAATCATAGAGAGAACCAATGAGCACAATCGAATAAAACAAAGAACATAATTTAAGAGACATTTGATACTAATTTATTACTCTAAACAGAAATGTATTACTCTTTCTGTTTACGAAATAAATAATTTTAAAACCAATATACTTCTGTAACTACGCACGATATTCGAGTAGTGATCGGATTTGAAGCGTCGGCATATATGGACATTATCATTAAAATTTCACAATATTTATTTAAGGCGAGGCAATGTTTATAAATTTTTTTAGGTGTAATAAATTAGTATTGAATGTGTATTTAATTATTGAATAGGTATTAGCTGTCTGTGGCCATTGGTGCTCTCAAAATTGCTACTCGAATGTCGTACGTGGTTGCATAAGTATGTCTTTTTTAAAACTATTTATTTCGTAAATAGCAAGAGTAATAAATTAGTAGTAAACATCTGTTAAATTATATTCTTGGTTTTATTCGATAGTGCTCGTTTGTTCTCTCCAAGATATAATAATTTGAAACTATGACATGTTTGAACAACTATGATTCAGTTTACACAATATTTATTTAATGCGTTTCAACGTTTATAAAGTTTTCTTAGCTGTAATAAATTAGTACTTAATGTGTATTTTATTATTTAATACGTTTTAGTTGTTTGTGGCCGTTGGTACTCTGCAATGTTGTACGCGAATGTCGTGCGTGGTTGCATAACTACTGTTTTTTAACTATATTTTTTCCGTAATGGCATGAGTAATACATTTCATTTTGGAGTAATAAATTAGTAATAAATATGTACTAAAGATTCGTATTAGTTTAAATTGATTGTGCCATTTTTTAAATTTGGTTGTGCCAGCTTGACAGTCACGCCAGCACAACCACGTTTATTTAAGAAACGGGAGGAGTAATAAATTTAATTTTTGGGTAATAAATTATTAATAAATGAGTACTTAACATTCCATTTGGTTTGATGTGATTATGCTATGGTGGTTGTGCCAGCTTGACACACCCTATGAAGGAAAAGTATTGTACCCTTGATTATTCATCAAAGGATTATTTTAACAATATCTTTACAATATCTGTTTGAATATAAACAAATTTGTTAGGTTCGTGACAAAGTTTTGTCCTTATAACACATTTCATATTTTAAACATGTGTTTCCTTAAGTTTTTAGAGGTACATAAAAGGTATAAAAGAAGAGTTCAAGTGGTCAGAAGTTATTTTCATAAGGTAATCACTGTCGCTTTTACCCTTCACGATGGTGAAATGGTATATAAAAAATCACAAATGCACAATAATTGATTAATTGCTTACTGCCGTGCATCACATCCCTTGAGGTGCCCTATCTTAAAGAATATGTAGCTGTTTATTTGGTTGTGTTTACTCTACTGGTGTTTCAAGGTATGGTGATCGTGCATTAATTCCTTCTAAATTGTTTTCAACTGAATCAAGATAGAGTTTATTTAGTATCTGACACGCTTTTTTGTGCCCTTATATCATTTTTTTCTTTCTTTCTCATCTTGTATAGCCCTCTTGATGAAAATACATTTCCCAAAACATTGGCTGACAACCATGAGGGTGTTTTGCTCCTACTGACCAAGCCCCGTAAACCTGACGTTAATATTACTAAATTTAATGAAAATATAAATTCAAGCATTTCTTTCACTATTTTATGCATAGTGTTCGTGTCCGGTACGTTCACCTCCCACGCACATGTTTCTTTCTTTGATTTCTAGTGGGCACACGACTTCGTGTGTTAGTTCGTCACTGAGGCAATGGTCGGTAATAGAACTCATACAAAACAAAAAGGAACTAGGTTTCGAAAATATGATGATCCCACTCCACCATTTTGCAATAAGTACTATTGTTTCGGCACGTTTTACACGTGTTCATTTCAATATCTTCGTTGCTGATGTTACTAGTGGTGATGAAAAAGAAATAAAATTGTATTTCGAACATTTCACTACCCTGGCTTACAGTGCAATAATGAAAGATCTTCCACCCACACTCATATTCACAACGACGCTCGCAGACTAACTGCCATTGCTGTTGGGAAGATCTGTGTGAAAAAAAGGGACAGAAAGGGGAAGAAATTACTTCCACAACGACCAACTTAACACAAAGGACTTCTCATACATTTTGAATCAATAAATGTAATATCAAATGAAAATAAATTCCACAAACATCATAACTAAAGAACTATACCGTCAAGAATTGAATGTACTTGGGTACTTTCAATACCTAAGATCTAAAATTCATAATATTAAATTGCAGATAGTTTGAGCACTATCATGATGAAAGTACACGTGTGAGCTGTTGCGCATTCTCTCCGGCTTCATCCTATGAGCTGCATGCATCAGTTTGCGACTCAATATTGGCGAGAATTTTAAGTGTCTCCAGATATCAATATTTTCATCTGGTTACTAGTCATTGAAACAAGTATATAAAGCATTTTTTTTAAACATTGCATCATCTATTCCAACTACACCTTCATCATGTTATTTTTTGTTGGTAACCGTTGAAAATTGTCACTTTATCCCACTTTCAAAATGTTTCTCAACATTCCTCGCTTGCCCTGCAGCATGGCGGCCAGACGCTGGCCAAGCTTTTCAAACGAAGTGCTCGTGTTGTAGTTACGTGTTTCGTGACTTATTTGGTGCTGGACTTTGGTGAATGAGCAAAAATGGGTGCGCAGGAGCTGCTTACCTACGTCTTTTCATCATGGGCCCTATGTTGAAATATAGCTTGTTGTGATTTTTAAACCTCGTAAGTCTCATGTGAAAAATCATACGAGTATTTAAAGGCATTCGAATCACTAAACAATTGCCTATCATGTGCTAAAAGCTCGCAAGTTTATTTTCACAAATAAGGGCCCAAACAATAGAAAGAAATAGATTATCTTCCACATTGTTTTTATACGCTCCTGTAAAATTACTCAAAACAGACTTATGTGGCTTTAAAATCTGATCGTAGAACCAAAGAGTAAAGCAGAAAAAGAACTTAAGAGCGTGACATGGTGCACTGCCTGAGAGAGGACAATACGCCGAAGGGAACTTTCATTGCGCGCTCTTTGATTTCAAAATGACTTCATAAACATCTATGTTTCTGGAATATCTTAAATATTGAATTTATTAAAAGGGAAATGTATATTCCTAACGTATAATAAGATTTGTTTTCGATTATCTGGCGGTTGTGCAACCGTGCAACCTAAGCACGAGCCGCAACTGAATTGTACTGGAATTGTACTGTAACAACTGTAAAACTATAATCAATAGTCATCAAATAAGAAATAGTAGGAACAAAAATCAGTTAGTGAAAATATATTTTGAGATGAAAATGGGTTGATAAGTCTAAGAAAATCTGCAAGCGTGTGTTGATCTTCATTACATGCAGCATTCATACTGATATAATTGTATGTATGTTTGTTGTGTTGTGTTTTTGATGTAAGATGGCATCAAAATCCCAACATTTTCAAAGGTAAAAGTTGATCAGTTGTAAAACACTACCCCACTTTATATTCTTCTATATGATTCGAGATTTTCGCTTTGTTAGGTTCCCACCACTTTTATTTTTAAAGAATTGTCTTGTCCCCCCAAAATTTCTATATTTATATCATATTCCCTGTATCTTCAAACGGGAACTTCCTTTTATTTTACCAAAAAGTAATTATTCTTTTTAATATCCTTGCTAATGACATTTTAATTTTGGCTGCCCTTGTACTGTAAATGAGATTACAAATTCTGATATTAAATCACAAAATCTTTTAAAAAGGCACCCATTTTCATTTGTTATACCTGTAGGCTCACCAGCCTACCCAACCATTGTATATTTGATATTGGTTCCTTATATTGTCCTAATTCATGAATTGTAAATGCAACCATAATGTAGGCAGTTTTGTTATCTTTAACTACTGTTTTGTAATGCTTTTTTCTTTCGTTTCTCCCTCCCTCAGATGCATATACACCATATAAAACCTGAAGAAATTGTATAACAGATATTACATACACTTTCATTTGTCCAGCTAATCATTCATTTTTCTACCCACTTTGGATTAAAATAGCCACACCTACTTAATATACAAGTAATACTTCATGACCCTTTATACATGCTGCTCTCTGAAACTTTCTTTTTGTGTATACACTGCCTCACAGCTACGTTATAAAAATTTTCAAGAACTTTCGAAAGAGGAAAGGGCAGAATATATGTAGATTAGTTTCAGTACAGGTAATACACAAATGCATGAAGATATTCCAGAAATAACTTGAAAAGAATTAAATAATGCTATAAGAGGGATGAGAAATTATAGAGCCCAAGGTCCAGGAGGAATATCAGTTGTACTGTTAAAATACCCAGCAGACCGAATGTAAGAAATGATTATAAAGTTATTGAAAAATGCCTCATTGATCAAGAAGACATTCTTCAGGAATCAAAATAGCCGAAATTATACCAAGAAAAATAAAGATAAATGTGAAAGCTATAGGGGCATTAGAAAAAGTTTAATTATTACACTGTAAGGGCAACTACTGCAATCTGTAGTTTTTGTAGAAACTGACTTAAGGATGGGAACATATTTTCATACAAGACAGATATTTATAATTACAGCACAAGTCATAGGAATCTTATTCATCAGGTGTCAGTATCAATAGCTTGCTACAAGAAATCCACATATAATACATTTTACTTTACCATACATTGTCAGATGACATTAAACAATTAAAATAGATACACAAGTTTAAGTACCAAGTAAAACCTTTTCTTCTATTTCTCTGCATTTAGAGACTCTACTAATCATGAAAACGAAAATAAAATATTTATTTTAACAATGATTTGGTTTTGATCCATTGGTTAACATTTGTACTATATAATTTTAAAAAAGGCTAAATATGCCTTTGCTAAACAAGTAATTACTTCAGATTGTGGATCAATGAGTATTATTTCGATCAAGTTTTTCATCCAGTTTCCCTGTATCTATTGAGCATATGCTGAGATGGCCCCCTGTTTTCATTCTGGACATAATGTAACCTCACTTAAACACATATTTCGTAGAGCTCTCCTTTTGCAAGTTGTGACAGGAGCGTGGTGTACTGTTTTGTTACTAAAAAATTAAAACTGCAATTCGTTTACTGATGCAAATATGTTTTCTATTGCTGGGGAGCGAAAATTTCAATTTTTTCAAATGTTAACCTCGCTGTTGGTATTGTTGCCAATTATGCAACTATATATAGTAAAAGGGAGGGGAAGAGAATCTGGAGCTCTAGAAAACGTGCGTAAATTATACTTCCCCCATGTCACGTATAGTTTTTACTGTCCTTTGACGAAAATAAATCAAATCTAATTAATTAAAGGAATAATTGAGACAGAGAGAGATAATCTAAAGAGAAACATAATAGTTTGTCGCTTATGGTTCACAAGTGGGAGAAATACCTCAGAAAAGCAAGTAGTAATGAATAAAACATGGAATTCTTGTTTCTTCCCCCGGGTAACAAAACGGAGAATGTACTAGTAGTATTTTTGTAGGGTAGGCGGGTGCTCCGACTCACTCTGTATATCGGCATACGCGCCGTTCCAATTGGGGACATTGAATTCATTAGCCCGTTCATTTCACATGGTGAAAATCACCGCGTAATCCAGATACATTAATTTAAAAATAATATTTTATTCAAAAAAATTATGTTGCGAAATTTCTACGTTGGGGAAAGAAGTGATAAGTATCGAACAAGCAAAAAAAAAAAAAAAAAAAAAAAAACAAACGGAAAAGACACTATTGTGCATTCCGTCCGAAAAAAGCCACAAGTAATCACACTTTCACTTATATTATCACATACTTCCTTTTAATTTCACCTGTTACTTATTCCCTACTTTAAAAAATGAACATGCGCCTTAATTTATTGTGCATCGCTCGTTTTCAAATACATAAGTATTGACATTACATTACACGGAAATTAACACAATTGTTTTGAAAGTTAAGTACTACATCATTTGGAACATCTATAATATATATGATCACATAATTACTATAATCAAATTACTGTGATGCAAAGGTATCAGTAAAATGTATTTACGTATATCTACAATTTATGCAATATTCAACTAATAGTGTAATAATCACAAGTACTTTCGTTCATAATTCACATTATACTATTAACAAAT
This sequence comes from Teleogryllus occipitalis, assembly GCA_011170035.1. Taxonomy (NCBI): domain Eukaryota; kingdom Metazoa; phylum Arthropoda; class Insecta; order Orthoptera; family Gryllidae; genus Teleogryllus; species Teleogryllus occipitalis. Next base: position 6,370 of record BLKR01002969.1, read on the forward strand.
ATCTCAAATCTCTGTTGAACACTTACCTAATAACAACCCGTTTGTTATTCCAGTTTATATCCGATACGCAAAACTTTCTCAGTTCCATCGTGCAAGTGCAAGAATAATTGCAATTTTGATACCAAATTAAATCATTGATTACCTGGTTTGATCACATTCTCAATACATCTGGAACACTTCGATTGTCATTTTCATCCGTCAATTATTTCGTTTATTACGGAAGGCGCGTTTATTACGATTACTAATCATTAAAAGCGGGACGAACATATGTATTGATATTGTTTACTACAGCTATCAAAGTAACAATGTCATATAAAAATGAATTGAGTATTAAATTACTAATTGTCAAAACATAACGTTTTCCAGTCTTTAAAGTTTAAATATAGTTTGTATAAAAAATGAAACTTTTGTTATGTAAAAATTAAAATAAAGCAAAATCCTGCACGATGTATTGTTGATATAGATATTTAAGTTTTTAGTTAGGCAATGGAAACGATTCATTGTTTGTTAAGATTGCGTTTAGGCGTTGTCTGGCAAACTTTTCATTTTAGTCAATGAGAATAGGCTACAGGTCTAGAAGAATATTATTTTCGTGTTAATTTGTTTTTTAATGTTACCAGAAGAATTGTGATGTTTCGATAACTTATTTAGAAATCAGATTATAAATGTAAGTTTTCAAATGAAAATGGCGTTTTAGAAAATAAAACATTTAAATATCTGGGTTTGCTAATGGATCAAACTAGATGCGTTCTGCGCAAATGCGAACACGCGCCAAATACAACTTGACCAATTACAAAAGGTAGAAAGCTGGTAGAAAGTTCAGTGGTACCACGTTCGTAAACATTACTCTCACAAGACTCATCTGCACACTGGGCCATGTAGCATGTTTATATCCCAAATGCCAACTTAATTGTACCAGCTGTTCTGTAGATAGAAATGACTCAAGTACTAGAACATTCTAATTTTATTACCCCTCCAGGGTAGTATTGAATAATTTAATTGTTTTCTTTTTGTGGCTTGGTAAGTAATTTCCAAATTTACGTGAGCATCATTCAGTGTGTATTTATATTGGTGCGTGGATTAATAGGTTTACTTGTGGGCGTAACTTAACCTCCTACGTGAGTCGACTTTTGTGAGTACCTGCTCAGCCTTTTAGCAGAAAATGGTATATGCACAATCGAATTAATTGGTTTCTTATTGAAGTAATATTTAGGGACGTATGATATCATTTTCAAAATCGAAAGTTAGTGTACTAATGTTATGTCATAATGATGATGACATGTAAACATTGCCTGGGGAACCTTCAAATTTGAATAGTTTTATGAAATATATTGTACGATTGATATACTTGCTTATTGTACAAATGTGATTTAAACATTTTGAGGGACAGTTATGAATAGTAATATTTGCTCTTATATTATGCTTTAAAGAGAGAATCATTTTAAAAACTGCATAATTTAATATTAATGGGGTTTAAAAAAGATTTATTTTATTTTGTTCTGTCATAACAATGTGAAGTGATGTTAATATTATAACTTAGTGCATTGGAAATGGGATGACAGTGAAACATTTTAGATGACTAACGTGTTCATGAATATTTTCATATAAGAAATGAAATTCAATTTTACATTGTGAAAATAGCTTTTTAATTCTCAGAAAATAACAAGAACAAGTGTTAATGACCATATGTTTTTAATCACTTCTTTTCAAACCTGAGGCTATATGTTAAAATTCTTAATGAAGTATGATTATGTCCAAAGGTTTACCATGGAGGAGGGGCAAATTGCTAAAGTCCTTCAGGACTTTTTTACTACTGCAGAAGGAGAATTGAGCCTTCAGAAAGGAGACATTGTACAGGTAATGCTCTAAATTCCTCCTCGGAATTGTGTGTTGGTTATGAAAAGTTTCTTTTCTTCTGACAAAATTTCTTGCCATTTTTATTAATTTGTGGGGGTGCATTAGTATTGAATTTAGTCAACATAGGTCAAACTAAATAGTTGATGAATTAAAATATCCATTGACTAACATTAATTTTATTTAAAATGTAACATTCTTGTGAGTTAGTGTTGATATGAAGTAAATTTGTTTTGTATACTGCCTATAAACCAACACATTTTGTGTCTTGTTTAATTTGAGTGCTTGAACTCAACTTTTTTTCATTTAAGAATTCATATTGATCTAAATGTAACCAACTATGAAATAAATCAAACGCGTCTGAATTTTAATTCAATACATTGCAGTTTATTTTGTTGTAAAAAATTGCTTTCTCTGCTTATTTTCTTATCAATTGTTATATTATTAAGTATATCTTAAATTTAAAGCATAAATGTAAGTTTCTGTAGTTATATATAACTTTGTTAATGAGCTTATTGTTTCTTTCAGATATTGAAAAAAATTGACAAACTTTGGTGCTTTGGTTGCCACAATGGTAGAACTGGAAATATGCCTTTAAATTACTTAATTTTTATAAATTGTCCAGATTTACAAGATGGAGAAGAACTTTTTGCAGCAATTGCCAGTTTCCCTCTGCAACAAAGTGGCGATCTTTCCTTTGATAGAGGTTTTTTGTTATTATTATTATTATTATTATTATTATTATTATTATTATTATTATTATTATTATTATTATTATTATTATTATTATCATCATCATCATCATCATCATCATCATCATCATCATCATCATCATCATCATCATCATCATCATCATCATCATCATCATCATCATCATCATCATTTCTTGTAATTCTCAGCAGTTAGTGCTGGGTTCAATTTGCCCATTCCTGCCATGATAAGGAAAGAGCTCAGTCACTGAGGAGAGAGATTTCACTCTGATCCCCAAGACCGATATGGGAGCCTCATTTGTGTTAGTTCAAGAACTTGCAAACTGTACACCCTTGTGACATGTTTGCAGGATCACTGCTTTCTATCCTTAATTTAGGATTTATTGAGGTATAATAATAATAATAATATTTATTATTATTATTATTATTATTATTGTAATTATTATTATTACTGTTGTAATTATTATTTATAACAACTGAGTAATTCGCTTTTATGCAGTAGTAAATGTTTATCATTGTAATGATTTGTTAACTACTGTTGTTACTAATTTTGGAAAAATCTTCCCTGTATTTGTTTTTAAAATCATTGCATCTTGTCTTCAAATTTGTAAAACATTAAGCAAATCTTCTTAGTAAATACACCAGAATTGTGAAACTTAAATTTAAATTATATGTAGCTTTCAACCTTTTCTAAATCAGTTATGATCTAGTATTTTTGAGAAAGAAACAAGTAATAATTAAATAAATGCAACAGTGCACAAAGGGGTGGGGGTGGGGGGGGGGCTTCAACTCCCACCACCACCAGAATCCATAATAAAAATATTTCTATTATATAAATATTTATTACATTTAAAATTAATACATATTAAAAATGTCGCTTTTACTTATTTATCTATACTAACAAATGTAATTAAGTAATGACCTTAATCCACTTAATTGTTATTTAAGTTAACTTCATCTTGTTCTTGTTGCTTAATTAAATATTTTATGGCTGTTCATTTACGTATATTTGTTATTGTATTGTAGGTGAATTGATAGTTGGAGTTAGAAAAGTGGATGAAAATTGGTGGCAAGGGAGAATTGATGCAAGAGTTGGTATGTTCCCTAGAACTTATACATGGCAGCTTGACACCTCTTTTATGAAGGTAAACACCATTGAATAATTAATCATTGGTATAAAAAATATGTTTATAGTTTATAATTATATATGTATTTAAGAGAATTTAATTGATATAAAACAAGAAGGAATTTTTTGGAAATATAAATAAATACATCTCATAATAAAGTGAAGTTATTTACATTTTGTTTAATTTAGTTGACTTTGGATTTAGTAACCTTTTGGTTAAAGTGAAATGATGTCACCGGTTCCGTTGAACATACGTAATTGGTATGCACTAGAAGATTGTTATAATAAGTTAGTAAATAAACTTCCAAGAAAAATCTTTTTATGTCAATGCTGCAAACGCTTGAAAGTTAGTGCAGATGAACGTGAGTTATTTTTGTAACATGTATGGTAAATGAAAGGGATTGAGGGAACTGTGCTACTGAGCAGATAGCTGCAGTTATCAGTGGCAGTTCTCTTCAGCCTAAAGACTTTATGGACATTGATCATAAGTTGAAAACTAGTGAAATCAGATCTAGCTAGAAAATCATTAATGCAGTGAAGGCGTCTTTCAGAACACAAAAAAACAAATGTGATGACAGATGAGAAACAAATATAAAGAAAGCTGTCCAGTACAAGAGACATTGAAGATGTTAAAATTTGCATTAAGATATGAAGAATGTATGGTCAAAGTAGATGTAGCATGTAATTTTGCATTGTAAAGAATGCAAAATTATATAGAAATTTTGAATTCGTAGTGATTGGTTATTTTATTATACCTCTTAAATAATAAGCCAGTCATAGTCGTAATACTGTATTATATTTTGAAACTACTGGATATAGTGGATATAGTACTGGGTATAGTACCTCTGAAATAGTGAATGAAAAGTGTTTGTCCATAGAAGCCAACTATAACTGGAGTTGACTTCTATGGACGGATGGATTGATGGGTGATTTTTAGTTATCACCTGTCTTAATGAGAAACTACCACATGTTCAAACTATGCAATTCAATGAGACCATCAGCTCAATTGCTGAGAAGTGACCTACATTTGGGGCCAAATTTGAATTTAAAAAAGCACTAAAATTAGAGTTTTTGCAGACAAATTTACTAGCTATAAGGCATTACTCTTAGAAGTAGGCGTTATAAAGAATGTATAATAAATTACTTCAATTTTTTGGCTGCTTAAATATATGACCTTATGGCAGACATAAAGACGCCAATGAAATATTTGACATGCCAAATACTGCTTTCTACCTTTTTTTATATCTGCACATCTGTTTTTAGGTCGTAAGACTGATTTGTTAATAACTTAATCTTTTTGTCTCAACACCTTTTTTGGTCTGCATCTGAATATCTCTTGTTTCATGTTGTGGGTTTTAGTTAATAATTTTTCGTATAATAACTTAAATTTTCTATAATCCTTCTTCTGAAATTATGAATTATTTATTTGTATTTTGTAACTCATTGCTTTTTCTAAAATTTTGTTTAGTAACTTACATATTGTGGTTCTAGTATTTGATAATAACTTATATTGTGTTGTATTTTCCAATCATTTTACTTCTTCAAACATGTAGTCTGGAGACAGTCATGTGGCAAAAAACAGTTTGCAAGAGTTCTATAGAAATAAATATTTTAAAGTCTCTGATATTGAGAAAGGTTTTTTTCAAATGTGTCCGTCCCGGTGTCTATTACCAGGGTCACTAGTTATTAATTATACTTTTTTTTTCTCCCCCCCCCTTTGATATGTTAGCAAAAGATTTAATTTGTGTGTATTACAGAGAAAGGAAAACCAACCTTATAAAATGAAGAAAGCTCGTGTTAAAAAAGACTTACAGGCACAACTTGATGAAGAAATTGATCTGTTCGCTGGAGATGTAGTAACAGTCACTGAAGTGGTTGACAAGGATTGGTATCGGTATGATTTCCTCATGTTTCATTACTAAATGGGGCTCTGTGTCTTTTATTACTAATAATAATTGAATTATAGTATATTGCTTTTCTTATTGTTTTATGAATATTCAAGTATACTGGCAACAATGTTTCTAATTTCCAATGAAACGTTACATATGTTGAGGATAATCTTTGTGGTTTTTTCATATGAAAGGATGAAATTAAAGAATTACTTCAGTTGTCTTCAATTATAAATGTTTTTTGTATTTTTTTTCTTCCAACTGTTGTATCTGGAACTACCATAATAAATATCAAAACTATAATAAAGTCAAAACTATAATAAATATAAACTATAGCTGTAAATAAAAGCACGTTATGGAACAGCTAGGATGTTTGTGTGTATGTTCTGATAAAAATGTCTGAATATTTTGAACCAGAATTATTTTGTTTTAGCCTGGTCTCTGAAAATATTCTTTTTTATCTTTCTAAAATAATCCTTATTTAACCATTGTATTAAGCTAATCTTTTCAATTTGATTGATCAAGAGAAATTACATTTTACTTATGCATATTCTTGTTTGGAAACTGTGTATTCATTAAAATAAATTGTTTCCATTCTACAAAATAATTGTTGCCAGGAACTGTACTATTTCATCTTTAATGAGGGGGTTAGTATATTATAAAGTAGGATTCAAGTCAGGGCATGATTAACAGTGGTGAAGATGAAGTTAATAATAATGAAAAGATTGTGAAACTTAAAGAAATCGATAAGGTTTATAAAAATTGCATCACAAGTTTATCAATAACTTTCATTTTATTGACTTTATTCAACTTGGATTTTCAACTCATTAGAGTTGACTATTTTTATTGATTATGTAATGAACTTTTGTGGTGTGTTCCATATTTGGTGTTGATAGTGAAAGTATTTATTTGTAATAAATACAGAACCATAATCTTATTCTCTTCTTTTCTTATAGGGGTGAAAGCAGAGGCAAGATTGGAATTTTTCCTTCTGCATTTGTTACTCTTTTGAGTGAGGCCGATGAATCTTCTCAACAAAATTATCCATCAACAGCTTCTAGTTCAAACTTTACTGCTCCCAGCACATTTTCTAGCAGTGATCTTATGGATGGCCCACCATCATATAGTGATGTTTTTGGAACACATTTACCTTCTACCTCTAGCTTTTTGACTAATGATACAAATAACATGTTTGATGATGATTATTTTAAACAGAATGCTCCCAGTACATTTTTTGTTGAACAAAACGACAACCAACGTGGCTTACTAGATTTGGACCAATCAAAAGAGGCTGGCATAGAACCATATGGAATTTCCCTCTACCCATTTCATGCCCAGTTTGATAATGAACTGAGCTTTGGTGAAGGAGAAATTGTTACTTTGATTCGCTACATTAGTAAAGATTGGATGGAAGGCAAAATATATGATAGAAAAGGAATATTTCCTTGTAATTATGTAAATGTGATAGTAGATTGTGGTAGAGACAATGATTTACAGAGTAGTGGAATTGGTTCCACATTGGAAAGTTCTTCTACGGGATCATGTGACTTAGAAACTGAATCATTTGCTGCTGTTCGTTATAATTTTGATGCACAAATGAATAGTGATATAACTGTGAAAGAAGGTGAAATAGTGTATGTAATGGAGCAACCAAATGAAAGTTGGTGTAAAGTGCGAAACCAGTCAGGAGAAATTGGACTTTGTCCTAGGAACTATTTGACACTTCATGTTTCTCAACCAAAAGTAAAGACTAATTTGTTTCAGAGGTTTTCTCTTGCAAATGATAATCTTTTAGACTCTGAGATACCAGACAATATTGATCATGTGGAAAATAGAAGAAGTTATCAACCCCAGGATTTTATGTCAGGTTCACATGGAACATGCAGTGTGGATGATCTTATATCATTAAATATTGATAATATCAAAAGCAATAAAACTTGGCATGCAAAACCTACATCAAGCATGAGGGACCTTTCTGATATATTTGGAAGTAATAGTAATAAATCTCTGTCAGGAAGTAGTGATCACCTCTCCAGCTCTGGACAAAGTTATAATAGTGTAGAAAAGAGAGTGCCATCACCAGCTGTTGGAGAACTGGATTGGCAAAACAACGTTTCTCAACCAACAAGTGGGCAAAGTAGCACACTCTCCTTGTTGGATGAACCTATTGTACCTGCCACACCATCTACATCTAGTGGTAAGATTGATTATTATGTGACTATTCATGCATACGTTTTTTAAAATCTTCTCTTGTAGTATATGAAGAACTTTTAAACAGTAGAATAATATATTTTACTTATTGACTATTTTATTACATTTCTAGTTCCTGCTACTAAATACTTGGATTAGTCATATTTTTCATTGCTTTACTTTAGGTTTCCATGGATTTGGCCTTCCAAGCAGGAGAGGTATGAACGTTGTTTGCATCAACTTTGTATATCTTGTTGGCTTTCCTTTTCTTTTTATTTGTCTTTATTTTGATAGATTGAGATATTAAACTTTTTGTAAATATCTTTCCTAAATTAGTTGATTTATCATTAGAGACCAGATTATATGCAAGCGATTTTTGAAAAAATATTCTCATATATATGCAGCTTTCTTCTAAAATATGGATGGCAAATGGAGATTTATGCCAAATTATATGCAAATATGCAGGAAATAAAACTTCATGAAAATGTGGATTAAAAATGAAAACAAGCATATTAAAAATTTTGCTATGTAGTACATTTATTAGGAAATACTACTTTTAGTGATAGGTTACATGTGAATGCCTTCTCCAGACAGTAGTATTTGCGAAACATTTTACCATATGTTTTCAAAATTGTCAACCAAAAAATTACGTCTCTTACCTGTAAACATATGTTTGTAAATTGAAAATGTTCTTTCAACATCTACCAATGTTATTGGACAATTTTTAAATTGTGCCATTAAAGAAGGTGACATATTTAAACCATCAACAATTTCTCCTGGAAGATCCTTCTTCTTGTTGCAATCAGGGTTGCCAGTTGATTAAATGTATATCCCAGTACCAACCTTCAAAAATCCTCATACTTCAATAAAATTCCTGGTACCTATGACAATTGATTTAAATTCTAAAATTGTTCATATTATCATGCTATGATGTTTTTAGAGCTCACAAAAAGTTCGTAAAACTTAACTCAATATCGATTCATGTATCGATAAACTAAATGGAAGAGTTGACATTTTCTACTTTTCTACTATAGCATGTGCTAGAATGAGACCCTAAGTCACCCTTAATGTTTTTACTATAGTGTTTTCACCAATATCATAGTTATTTGCAATATTGGTGTGAGTTTTAAACTATCGAATAAAAAATAATTCTGCAAATCTTAAGTTGTACATTATCAATTACCATAGACTTAAAAACATGGCATGTAAACGTACCAAGATGTTTTCATCCTGGTACATGATATCTTCATTAAAATCCTGGTATGTCTGACAACACTGGTTGCAACCTACTTGAATCTACACATTGTTCTCATTGCAAGAATTGAACGGATGGAATTTTCTGGTCTTGTCATTTTTTGAAGACATTATTGGTGTCCCAAGAATGGAACAAACGAAAATGACTTACTACTAAGAAATCTCCCCTGTAATTTATGGGTCGAATTTCTTTAAACAGGAGTAATATGCTGATATATGCCAGATTGTTGGAAATGTGCAATTATCTAAAAAATATGCAATATATATGCACATGCGATTTGCATATAATATAAAATTTTTTTGACCAGACTTGTTTTTCAATTTATCTGATGTCAATTCTATTTTCTCTGATGTTTTAAAGTTGCCTTTTTGCATCTGTTTTTTCAACTCTAACATGTTGATAGAAAATACAAAACACCTTGGATTGTATCCAGGGTGTTTTGCATTTTAGAGTTTTTTTGTCTTGATTTTAAGGTATTTGACAGATTTTTACTATAGACTATGGCCATTGTTTTTTCTAGTATTTTGTAAGGTTTGTGCCTGAGCTTTTATTTCTTCAATATATTTACAGTAAAATGCCTTTATAAGAGACATGTGAGGGAATGCAACTTTGTCTCTTATAAGTGGGAAATGTGTTTTTGACATGTTTAATGAAATGTTACCTTATTTTTAGTGGATTAGTATAATTTGTACACTATTCTAAACTTGAGAAAACATACATTATTTGATACTAGAGCACTTAGATTTTTTGAGTGAACTTGATGACATTGTTTAAAGCACATGTTCTCATAAATGCATTATGTGAACAAATCACCTCTAATGTAAATATTGAGAGTGATGTCAGAAAATGTGAGAGTGATATCAAAAATATTATGGTTGTGTAATTTTTGAAAAAACAAAAGAATAGGGCAAAATGGCATTTATGTTATCTTGTAGAGTACAAATATAGGGACAAAACTAAAAACAATAGGCACTGCAATGACTTCCTTGTTGCCAAAAGACATGAAGCTTACAGAATGAGCTTTCCTCAAGAGAACTTCACACACCTCCCACCCCGCCCCGCCCACGCTCCTCGCCCCCCTCTGGTGGTGCTGAAGTTGCAAACCACTGATCCACTCTATTTTAAGCGTGGGCCCCAACCCTTACCACATTAACGAAATTCCCAAGTCACCTGGAAGGTAATTCTATTCTGTCTCTTACAAGCGAGAAGAAACGCATGGTGGGGAATAAAATCTTGTCCACAATGAGCAGGAATCTCTTCTGACAGGGTCTCTTAAATGCTGGAAATAAATGCAGTGGAAATAAATACAACCGACCTTGGGACCATGAATTTTGTCTCTTATAAGCGGTATTCTCTTACAACGGGGTTTTGCTGTTGCATTTTGAAGTGTTTGTTTTCAATCCACACACATGTCCTTAAGAACTCTACTTTTCAGTTGAAGGCACCTTATTTTTGTAGAATCTATCCTGCTATGTTTCATACAAAACCTATTTTTGCAAATAGTGCAGACACAAATTTTATCACAGCTAAGCATGCAGACATTGTATGGACCCATTTTTGTGCAATTATCTAGAACATATTTTCATCAATTCACTTGTAAAAATTGATAGCTTAGCTCCTTTAAATTTTAATTTTTATTTTCTTTAAAAGTTTTTTTTTTTTTTTTTGCTTTTTATAAGGATACATTAATTTGTTTGTATGTGTTTTGAGTTCATATTCTGTTATAATTGGTTGTATTTTCATAGAATATTCTACTAGTCATTGTTTATGTAGACTTAATTACTTGAATCTCCTTGCTAGAATGTACATTTTTTTATAATTAAGTTTTCTTGAAACTTAAAATTAAATTTTATGGGTACTTATCTTTCAAATCCTATGCTTTCTGTTTATTTATAAATTGTATTATTAGAACATGCCTGATCTCACATGTATACAGTGAAACCTCTCAAGAGAAGAGGTTCTTGTAAACCAGTAATTTTCTCCTCAATCCTAGAAAATTGTCTACTAAGAAGAGGAGTATGCCAATAACAGGAGTCTATTCTGAGATATTTCACTGTTGTTATTTAAACTCAAAAGAAATGATGATAATTATTTGTTCTATGACAATATTTCAACAATTCAAATTATTGCTTTTGCCAAGTGTGTACTTTATTGAAGGTTAAGTGTAAAAAGACATCTTTTGAAATTGTGGCTTATGTTTGTTATTTGATTTAAGAAGTTGAATGGCAGTTGCAAAGTACTTTTGTAATCATTGAGTGAACTTAATTATGCTCTTGACAGGAAATGTATTAGAGATTTTTATCTCTAAATATTTTAGACTATTTGGGTTTATTTAATTTCTAAACATTTTATTTTTAATTGAATTCAGTATTTTAGTTTTTCATGGTATTGAAAACTAAACTAGAGCATGATAATGAAAAGACAAAATATTTGTATTACTCACAGTTGTATCATTGGTATTTTAATATAAATTTTAATATTTATAGAAATGTGAGTGTTTTAAAACAGGAAAGAACATTGTCTCCTGAAATAATTGAAGTAATTATACTTTTCATTATTTTTTGTTTATCTATAATTTATACTATTAACAACTTCCTTAGGAATTGAGATTTGCAGATACCGGGTGATCAGTATAAAACGCAACCCACAGAAGGCAGAGCAAAATGCACTGGCAACCATGTTTGAGTGGTTCAGATAGCGGCTGGTGGTTTCAAGCAGGTAAACTGTTGGGAAGTATGCTTAATCCCCTCTCCCACTAATGCCACCCTGAGGAGGAGAGCAGGTGACCGGCGTGTCCATGAATTCAAAGAGAAGGATATGCGCCTGCTTGTTTGGCGTCAAAAGAAAATTGAATTGTCAAGAATGACAATTCCTTCGTATATTGATTAAAAGTGAAATAAACTTGGCATGTAAAATATACATTATCAATTTAAGAGTAAACTTTGCTTGTTTTAGTTTCATAACAAGATACATACGCTCCACAACATATGCTACAGAAATGTATATGTTTTACGCTTTTCTGTTTTAAATAAATATTAACAAATTATGAATTCAGATTTGCAGAACAAATTTTTGTTGTTATAATAATAATAATAATAATAATAATAATAATAATAATAATAATTATTATTATTATTATTATTATTATTATTATTATTATTCAATAATGTTACTTTAAAAATAATTAACTAATTAAAATATAATAAAAGTTAATTTCTCAATTTATTCTGATACGTATCCGCATTTACTGTTTCTTTGAAAAACGACAGACCAATTCATCTGTGTCGATAAATGGCACACCATACTCCAATCTTTTTTTAATGCAATGGATCAAACACACCTCCTGTCTCACGATAGCACTTCACTAACCGAAATATGGTACTGTAGTTCGGAATAGACTCGTGAACATTTTTCTCTGAAAGCTGCCCGGCACTCTTTGAAAGATTGCATTCGGAAGTACTCCTCCAACACAAAACTGTGTTGCTCTACGCTGAGGCGCATCGTAAGTTAACTGTGAAAGAAGGAAGCTATGAATGAAGACGTGGGCTGTTTTGTTTTGAGCAGGCCACACCACAGGAAGGGGTGAGTGAAATGAAGGGGGTGGCGAATGATGTGTCACTGAAATGCAGTCGAAGGAGCTATCCCAGAAGCAGTGTTGCAAAACTTTCACTTTTCTCTCAGTGCCTTGAACAGCAAGGTTGCGTTTTATACTGATCACCTGGTATATGTTTGTAAATGAAGTATTAAAGAGATTATGTGAGTAATTTATGTAATAAAAGGCTATCATAAGCAACTGCTGCAACGATCATTTTTGTGAACATATAATTACTTTCTGTGTGACATTGTGCAATAACACATTAAAAAATGCAGTATTGTTATAATCCCATCAGATTGAGCTCTTACATGTTTCACATGCCCTTGCAGGTCCATTGCAGCCATCACGGTTTGCACCACCAGTTCCTCCGCCAACAAATAAATTGAAGCGGCAAATTTCTGACAGAGTGCCTCATCGACCAGCTCCCCCTGTCCCATTGCCTGGCCAGAAGCCAATGCGACGACTAGAGGGATCGCCACAAAGTCAAGCTGGTATGAGATGTCAAGAATTTAGAGCTTCAATGTAATGGACGTAATACATTTTTGCAAGCCCTCTTTAAACTCAAGAGTGAATCCTGAAACTAAAAATACAATTTATCCTTATAAATAATTCCCTTTCTGAGAGCCACTGGTGCAAAAATCAAGATGGCAAAATTTCTGGGGTAGTCACTCTATCCAGGGCAAAATAACCATGTCATGAATATTCAATCACTGACTGAAGTTTTGAATAATAATACGTTTTAGATAAATGTGACTTAAATGTTATGGTTGTAGTAGTTTTATGTATATACGACAATTATACTTCTTAAAAATTATGTTTGAATGTCTTTTTTTTTAATAAATTTATTTTAAGTTGCATGAACATCTGTGGTTATTAGCGACTACATATAAAGACGTTACATAACATTTCCATCGGTTATAAAAACAGTGCTTAAATAAATATAAATATCCGTTTTGTAAAGAATGTTTATATTAGATTTTATAATCTGATTTGCTAAGAATATTGTTATTAATGTTTTTCTACAATTCTATACTATACAATACTTTTACTACAATACTATACTATACAATGTTATGTTTTAATTCATTGTATTTTAAAACTGTTGTCTGTTTCTGGTCTCTTTGTGAGAATGAAATCTCCAAACATGTAGGAAAATTGAAAATTGTTCTTATTGCCGTTATGACTGTGAAAAAATATATTCTCCTCGCATGAGCATGAACATCAGACTGAAAGTTATTTCTTATATGCAACTAATTTCAAATTAAAAAAGGCTTCAGCATGTACTTTAATGAAACTATTTTTTTTTTGTAATGTATACATTTTTTAGGTATTGAAAATGTGTATATTTTATGGGTGAATTATTTATTTTTACATGGTCCCTTTTGAAATATTTGGTTTTGACCTAAGTGATTCCTAATTTAATTTATTAATTTTTACTGTTGAGAAAATTATCATAGTATAAACTTAATTTTTTTTCATTTTGTTTTAGTTGAAGGCGAATGTAATCAACAGTCAGGCAGAAATGAAATAATAGCCAAAGAAAATCAATTAAAGGTTAATATTAAAAATAAATATTAATGTTATGCTCTGTATAGTTTCAGCATTTTACAATTTTGGTTTTCTTGTAATAAATTATTTTGTACTTAGTACCTGATGCAAACAAAAGAAGAAATTTTAAGAAAAATTGACTTCCATGAAGACTGCAATGATATTGAATTTAATAATATGAAGTATCAAGTTAATGTTTATGACGAGAAAATAAAAATTCTTACTGCAGATTTGGAAAGACTAAAAGGTAATTTATTTAAAGTTGTAATAAAGTATTATTTTCCTTTTAGCAAATTTGGTAATATCTACCAAATAAAATAATATTAATTCTAAATATTTATTAAAATGTTTTATAAATATTTATTTCTTTATTGTTGGTATTTTATTTTATGCAAAAATTTCTCATGTTGAGGTGGTGAACTAAATGCTGACAGCAGTAGCAGAGAGGGTGTTGGGAGGTCAGAAACACCATCTGCATCTATTCCTACTTCTTGTAGTGAAGAGGAAAGGAGGTAGGATGTTCATCGAAGAATCTTCTTAATCCTACATTGGTTGAGGACAGAAACAAACACCAATTATCACGCTGTATCTTGAAGATATTAAAATAAAATACCTGTTTCTATTAGTCCCAATTTATTCATCTCATTTATCTATTAACACTTAAGAAACACTTTTGTATTTGAACGAATGTGAAAGAATGGTTTTTTTATCAGCAGTCCTTGCACATGTACAGATCACTTAGACATGCACTAAATACTTCCCCATACTTATGCATGTATACTTTTGTTCTTTTAACTTCCTTGCCTTTCTGCATACTTATGTTGTCAAGAGAAAGTGTTCTAATGCTGTGGCAGCAATCGGAGATTTTTTTGACAGGAAAAACTTGTATTGAGAGGCCTTGGTAATAGAAAAATCTTTTTCCTACATGTAGTAAATTACTTCCTCCTATATGTAGTTGGAGTCCATGATGTGTACCGACTACATGTGTATGACAAAAAAGTGGTTGACAACGAAACATCTCTCTGTCCATCTGTCTGTGTGTGTCTTTGAGTTTCCATCTCCTGTGGTGCATAAACCATTCAGACAAAAGATGCTTAAAAATGGAGCAGTTCTAATTTTGGTTGAACTTAATATAAATAGCAATAACACTGGTAACACTGGCTCTTAGAAAATTAGTATTGTAATAAAAATAATAGAAAATAAAAAATAGAGCAATATAGTTTCTTGTTTTTACTAATAATTTTGTTACATTTGTGTAAATGATAAGATGAAACAGACAATTATTTAATTTTAAGTTTATGTCAGTTGGTCGAACTAAAAATTGAAGTTGCCAAGTGTTGGTCCCCTGCTTCTTTTGTTTTCCTATTTCATTCCTGAGGTAACGGAAGGCCATTCCATCACGATCCCCCAGAAATCATACATGTATGTATATATCTATAAATCTGTGTGTGGGTGGGGTGAGGGGGGTTGGGTTGATTTTTCTACTATTTAGTGAAAATTGTATCACAATACATACATTTGTTATTTATTGTCAAATTTGAGATGAGTAGTGTTACAGTATCCGTAGTAATATAGAGAAAGTGTTTGAATTGATCTCCAGATTTTGTTGAAATATTACAGTGTAGGCTTTCCATATTGGTTTTAGAGATTTAAATATTCTTTTTTTAATTAAGATTTTATTTTGTCCATATTAATTGTTCATACAGTAACAATAACTATCTCTTTTTCTCATTTACAATCAATTACTATAAATTTAAACAATACTATGGCCATATGCTGGGAAAACATCTTTCATATTATGCTTTTAGCTTCATAAGAGAATGCCAACAGCAGTGATGCTGTTATTGTTGATGTAGATGACCAAAAAAAATTATGAAGTAGTTTGTATTCTAATTTTTCTTCACTTCAGTACTGTAGACCATTTCGTTTTGACTTCCATTGTCTCCTTCCCCAAATGATATAGGAAAGATTTTCTCTTCTCATTGTATGCTTGAAATTGCTGTCTGTATGTCCTTTGCTGAGTGGCAAATAACAAAATTTTGGTCTTAAATATTCTGTTACAGATTGAAGTATCTTGAACAGAGGCAGAATGTAATTTCTGAGTTAGTAATGACAGAAAAGGAATATGTCAGAGATCTGAAAATAACATTTGAGGTCTTCAATCTTCATGATCCTTCAAAGCTTGAAAGTCGAGGAATAAATGTCAAAATGTTGTTTGGCAATATCTCAGAAGTGAGTATGACAACCTTAATGTTCTGATATTTTACGAATGTCTATTACATGAAGGTTACTGTATTGCTTTGTTTGTTCAGGTAATGTGTTTTGCTGAGGAGTTTTTGGATAAATTACTTTTCAGCATGAAGGGCAAAAATGAAGATGAACAATGCCTTGGTGTAGTTTTTTTGGAAATGGCTGACCAAATGAAAAGTGTTTATGGAGAATATTGCATGAATCATGATCATGCTCTGGGTCTCCTAGAGAAGGTACTTTTTCCTACTTCCGAAATTAACCTAATAAATTCATGTGAAAACTTGGGGGGGAGGGATCTGTTTGTTAGCAACTTCAAGTCCATGAATATCATGAGTAACAAAATATTCTTTTATATAATCATTAATGCTGTAATTAGATGCCTGTAGTTCCATTTATTTTCTTAAATTACAGTTTTAAATTCTGAAATTCTTGTTGCTATGCTTTTCTGTCATCTTGTCAATCTATGATCTACTTTTGAAGACCTACTTTTCTTTCTTTTTCTTTTGACCTGTAGTTATTCTTTGGGTGGAGAACTGATGAATTAGAAAAATATTATTGAAAAAGTAATTTTTATTAAAATTATATGTTTAATATAACTTGAATTACATTTAATAGAAAGATATGTGTTAATGAAATTGGGGCTGCATTTGAATTTTGGGTGACCTCTTTTTACCCTATTTCATTCACTTTATAGCAAAGTAAGATTTACTTCAAGTCTGTATGCTGATGTTTGAAGTGTCAGTTTTAAATTAGTGCTTTTCTTTTTCTAGTATGAATCTGAACAAGAAGTACAGAAAGTTTTTAATAAAGGTCTTGAGACTTTACGTTATCAAATTGCTTGTTTTGATATGAGTTCAATTCTCATCAAAC
The DNA here is from genome assembly GCA_011170035.1 of Teleogryllus occipitalis. Classification (NCBI taxonomy): domain Eukaryota; kingdom Metazoa; phylum Arthropoda; class Insecta; order Orthoptera; family Gryllidae; genus Teleogryllus; species Teleogryllus occipitalis. The sequence continues at coordinate 23,657 of BLKR01002969.1, forward strand.
CAGTTCAAAGAATTTTAAAATATCCTCTAATTTTGAACGAACTAATCAAGGTAATACATTTAGTTACAAAATTCTCTATTTTGATATTATATAATTGTTTCGGATGTCTTCAGAGTTAACATTTTTTTTCTTCATGTAGTTTACAAGTGAATCGCATAAGGACAAACCAGATTTGTTACGAGCAGTGAAAACCATAATGGATGTTGCAACATACATCAATGAGTGCAAACGTCGAAAGGACATTGGTATTTTCAAAATGTTTCTAAATAATTTTATTGTTTATTGTGCCTTTCGGCTTTTTATATTAATGTTTTTTTCACAGTTTCAAAATACCTTGTGGACGGCAATGCTACAATATCTAGCAAAATGTCAAGACTTTCGTTGCATTCTGTGGCCAAGAAGTCTACTAGATTTGGAATGCTTGTTTCATCCACTCTAGGGTTTGGTGCAGTGGTGAGTTTTGATACAAAATTTCATTAATTTTCATTTATACCACTTCACATGATGTTAAGATTATTTTTGCCTCATCGTATTTACTTTGCTCTTTGTCATTGAAACTAGCTTTTAATTCTTATAAAAAATGGAATTAATTATTCACCACACCTTGTTTATTTGAAAACTAAAACATGTATAATTGGACTTCAAATCTCAAATCTGCAAAAATAATTTGAGTTAACAATATTTAAATTTGCTGACCAAGGTTTGAGTCACGATGAGTAATTTAAGATATAGAAAGCTGAAATTAATTCAAGGAACTGCTATAAATGCTTCTAATTACTTATGCATGTAATTAATGTAACGTGGAAATGCAGTCAAACCCCGCTTTTACGTTCCCGCAGTTTACTTTTTCCTGGCATTTACAACATTTCTTGTCAGTCTCATCAGTTTTCATATATTCATAATATTATAAATACCCCGCTTTTTCAATATTACAATTTCAATTTTCCTGCAATTTACAACAGTCTGCTTGTCACAACGGGCACTGTCACTGCACTTTTCCATCACTTGAACGTGTTAAATATGGCCATAACAGAAAGACTATTGAAATGGTGCAATATTATGAAGAGTTATGAAATGTTACATGAAGAATAGATTTAAATACACTTAAAATCATTATTGAGCAGCTAGGCCCATGCACATCATGCATAAAAGTAAAAAAAAAAATCTTTTTCAAAGAATCTAAAAACCAGCTTAGGTGGCTCAAGACATCAATTGATGTCACTAATGCCTCTGACCAGGGGGTCCTTGGGTTTGAGTCCCAATGGTGGCAAGGTTTTCGACACTAGCTACATAGCTGGGTTGAAATCGCTGCTGCCTGGAGGAGAATTGTAGCAGCTGGCTGCTCTAATTGGTAGTTTTCCGTAGTTTGTCTGATCAAAATCAGGCAAATGCTGGAGCAGTACCCTAACAAACTAATCACGTGTGATCTTTCCTTCCTCTTCCTTGTTCAATCCTCACCCTTTACGTACACACACTTACACATACATGCACTACACTATCACATATGCTGAGAGGGCAGTCGGGAGCTTAAAGCTTGTCATGGCTGGGGTGGTGCCCTGCTGGTGGGAGATACCTGGTTGGAGAAAACCCTATGAGCCACCACGTAGGTTGGCACCAGATCTCACCATCCAGCTGTAGAAGATCACTGCTGTCTCCTGCAATAAAACATGCACTACACTTATGGGACTAATTGCCTTAGCCGTTGACTTCTCCAAATTCACAAATCAATAAAACAAATAAAAAATCTGAAAAAGTCTAAAACAGTGCTTGATAAAGACAGACAGTCAAAGATGAGGCAGTAACACTATCCTCTTAAAGTTTCACTAAAATCATAAGTGAGCCCTCAAATGAAATCTGCATGTTTTGATATATTTTGCCTTGCACTCTCGCAATGCTACATTTGCAGGCCCCAGCAATGTAGGGAGAAGAAAACACATCTGCCATGGCCCTTGTGAATCCAATTAAAGGAGGTCCAAGCTTTACTTGGTAAAGTTTAATGGAGTGATTTTTTAGGGCCAGTTTTGATTGCACAATTGGTTTAAGACTGTTTATTTTGTGAATAAATTCAGATAAACTAGAAAACAGTGTTCAGCCATGCTGTAGACCAAACAGAATACAGATGTTCTTCACAAACTGGCCAAAGTATGCAGACTAGAAATAGGTTTTGAAGAATCTCATTGGTTTGGGGTTTAGAAGCAGTTTTCTTCGGGAACAGGGTATATCAAAGTATTTAGGACGTTAGTTGTAGTGTAAAGTCAGTATGATGTACATGCGTTTTTGTCAGCGTTAGATTATGGAGAAAGAAGCAGGTATACTTTTGTTTGAGAGGTGCTTTCTCTGGAAGAACTCTGTAAATCTGTATTGGGAAAGATGAAAAGAAATTTTTTTAAAAATTGAAATATCAAAGATTTTGAGGTTGCTTTGTAAAATAAAGACATCGTAACATTTTCTATTTGAGTCCATGAACTGAAGCTCCATTTATATATTTTTTAAATGTGTATAATTGTTTTGAGTGCTTCAAATTCATTCTTGCTTGATAGTTAATCATAAATTATGAATTTCTTACTTGTTGCAGACAAAGGATCCTGCTTTCCTTGAATGTGAAACGACTTTTCATGCTATTGAGAAGACTATTCGCACTTTCTTAAAAAATATTGAATCGTTTATTCAACATTTGCACGAAGTTGTTTTGTCACAATGTTACATCGCTGAAGGATTTGCTCATTTTTATCAAGAAAGGCATCCTGATGTGGAAGAGTTTGCAAGAATTCAAAAGTTGGTTAATACTCAATATTTTAAAGAGTTTGTAAGTATAAACTAGCATCTCTCTTCAGTTTTAATTGAAATGTCTCTTTTAATTTGCAAATAGGGGATGAAATGTAGAGAGATTGATTATGCTATAGAGCTCACATTCTCATGAGGCAGAATTTTTAAAGGTACTGTGTGGAAAACCTGTAGTTTGTAAATTCTGTGAACTTTCATTAATGCTTTTATACCGATCTAAAATAGCTCTACTTTCTCGTTTTTTATGTACTATGGATAAGATATATTTTCTTTAAAATTTTCATTCCTTTAGTCACTTATGAGGCATGAGTTTCAATCTCGGGGTTTTGTGTTCTAATGGTGCTTCATTAATTTGCTGTCTTTTGTAAACATAAGCATCATTTTATTAAAATAGATTAATGATTTATGCATTATTGCTCCTCTCACTTTATGCTACATATTGTTTTAACCGTTTTTGAAGGTAAATAAATATATAAAAATAATCATTTAATTAGATATACTAGAATGAAAATTGTGACTGTATCATTTTATTTCATTAAGAATAAAGGTTAATTATTTCTCAGAGATATTGAACCTCTTATAATTATGGAAAACCAGATTAGTGTTAATAACTGTGAGCATTTCATATTTATATTTTTTATTTTTAAAATATGCTTTGCCCCCCCCCCCCCCCCTAAAAAAATCTTTTCGACTTTATTAAATACATATTTCATGAACTTCTTGTATCTAAGATTTTTTTTAAAAAGGCAGATTACAGTGGCTTGAGTATATTTTTCATGTTTTTATCACTGCAAGTAAGTTTGAAAAACTGAAATTATTCTGGAAGATTTAAAATTTTTCAGAAAGTATATTTGATTATGCCTCATTTAAATGTCTTCTGAGCAGTGTTTTCTTTATATATTTTACTATGAAGATAATGTAGGGTTTGGGAAAAATGTTCCTGATGCATTGTTGTTGTTGTTTTATTATGCATTTTTCAATTTGCCTTATCTCTTGTTTACTTCTGCTCAACTCACATCCCCTTTTGTATTGCAAATTATTGTGCAGGCTACATATGTAGATGAAGCTCTAGTTAAAATTATAATTTATTAGATAGTATGAGTTTTGTAAAAACTACTAAACAAGTTATCTTAAAATGTTTATTTGAATATGTTCAATTCAATAGATATTTTTGCATCTACAAATAGATTTTTGAAGAGTATGAGAGAACATTATTTAAAAGACTTCACTTGAAAGAAAATTTATGGTGGATATTTTTGTATATTTTATTTTATAAATTCTCTACTTTCGTGAAATAATTTAAGGGTTGAGAATTATATCCAAAATTTTGACAAAATTGTAATAAACATGTTTTTTAATTGTATTTTGTGTATAGAATATGGTCTGCCATTTTGTTTTCATCTATCTCGCATCTAAAACCCCCAAATGTGATAATGATCTTCAAGTCCCCTTGTGTCAAAATATTTGAAGGGTACTATCAGTTTACATGATCCCACAACTAGCGCTCTCTGTAGGATTTTAGACGTACTATCGTTGCGGCAGCCAATATGGATTATTTTTGTTAAAAAAATAGGAAATTATCTGGCACTACTAAAATCAATTATTTTTTATATGAGTTTGTCCAAAGATTTTCTGACGGACAGTAGTTTAAAAAACTATTAGAAATAACTCAGAATTTTAAACGAAAAAGTTTTTATTTTTCATTAGGTAGTCAAAGTTTGTTCTGGGACGTTTTGAGGCCATGGTTTTTTTTCCCATCTTCAGATACATGACCTTATTTAAAAATCTATATTTAAGGAACAGATTTCATTATGGAGAAAATCTCTATCTTCATAATTGTAGTTGTCGGATGATGTCGAAATAATTTTGAATTTTTGCAATGTTTGAAAAATTAGTGTTTTCAATGCAAATGAGATCTGCACCATTCTCTTAAATGTCCTTCACACTATCCAACAACAAAATTTAATCAAAAACAATGGAGCCATTTTTTCGAAAATTTTGAAAATGTCCAAGGGGTTTCGTAAAGTACCCCCAAAATTAAAATATCAGTTTCAAATTCAAGGGGCTGTTACATCAGCCAGGTCAATTGGGGAGTATCAATTTTGGAGAAAATCTATTGAATGGTTTAGCCGCTAATGTTATTCACAGACACATGGATGGACAGGCACATTTTGCCGTCATTCGATTTTTCGGTATTAAGAACTCACCAAAACATGGATTCTAGCTACACCACTTGTTAGAGGATTTTTTTCTAAATGTAGCAACTGGATTTATCCATTTTTTGTTACCAAGGCCCTTATCACGCTTATTACAAGAGTTTTTCTGCCAAAAATGTAAACCTGAATTTAGAGAACCTGAGGGAACAAGGTTACAATAAAAAATATTTTAAACAGGCAAATAAAGTTAATGGCTGTTGTTAAAGAGATATTTTACTAATAAACCTATCAGACTTTGCCTTCTGTGAATATCTTACCCATTTTTTGAGTACTATGAGAGATACAGAATTTACAAACTTTGTTTTCATTGTACTGTAAAATGGTGAAAATGCAGTTATTACTCTTATAATTCTCAACCCTAAATTGTAATTGGGTGATTACCTGTACTATATATGAAAATAAATAAAATATGATGTGAAGTCATTAAACTTTTATATATGGCATTCAAATCTAAGTGTGTTGTCTCCTGAATGAAAAATGTGATTAGCAACGTCTATTAACATTAAACATATTTTGTTTCTTCATTCAGCATGAATATTTCAGCAGTCATGACAATGTATCATTGTAGTATATGATAATAGTTTATGACTTTCACAATAGTATATCATCTTTCAAATTTCTCACATGGCCAACTTCCAACAACCCATAACAGAAGTGCTCGTGCAGGCTGCAATTGTAGCCTAACTGACTTCAAAACTGTTTGACAACAATGTGATTATTATGAAAATTTCAAAAGCGGAATGACGAGAAATCAATGAGGAAGAACAAAATGGCTGTACTACATCTGTAGCCTGCACGAGTACTCCAAGGCTAACGTAATTTGCATTGATGCTTACCATATGTTGTACCTTTATTTCCAAATGAAATGAAATGAAACTTTTACAGGAAAATACTGTGCAACGTAGAGTAACAAATCCTTTGAATACAACCCTGAGTTTGTTTGAGGGTCCAGCAATACTTATTCAGAAACAGAATGATAAATTTTTAGACTACAATGCTTGTGCTGCTAAGGCCGAGAAGAATAAAGATGTCAAAATTGTGAGCATAAACTTCAATTTTTCTTTTTTTGTGTTCTTCCCCACAAACCTGAAGTTTATATAAAATAATTTCTTTCAGATCCAAGAAGAATTACTGATTGCAAGAAACAATTATCAAGCATTAAATGACCAACTTCTTGAAGAGCTCCCTATGTTGGTTTCTGTATCTAGTGATTTATTTGTTGAGTGTTTATCTGCATTTGTTACTGCTCGAAAACTTTTCACTGCGAAAGTCATGAAACATTATTTAGCTGTGCTGGAGGTATACATAATGTTATAATACTGTATATATAAATATATATTAATTATATGAAGGTTATTCTTTTGACATTAACAAGCCAAATGTCAAATTTTGAAATGTCGTTGATTTTATAGTAAATTAATGGAGGAAAACATCTACATGGGCTGGGAATCTAATCTTTCACTCTAAGAGATCTGGATTATCACTATGACAGTGACCAGGAGTGGTAGCTCAGTGCATCAACTGATGTCACTGCAGCGCTTCTGACCAGGAGGTCCTAGGTTCGAGTCCTGACGGCGGCAGGATTTTCGACACTAGCTTTTCAGCTAGGTTGAATTCAGTCACTGTCTGGAGGAGAATTCTAGTAGCCGGCTGCTCTGATCGGTAATTTTCCGTGGTTTCTCTGATCAACACCAAGCGAATGCCAGAGCAGTACTCTAACAAATGGGCCACGGACTGCACGCGATCTTTCCTTCCTCTTCCTTGTCCTATCCTCTCTCCTTACACACGCTTACACTATCATGCACTACACTACCAAATATTCCGGGAGACTGGTCAGGAGCTTAGAGCTTGTCCCAGCTGGGGCGGTGCCCCGCTGGTGGGAGAGTCCTGGTTTGGGGGAAAACCCCACTAGCCGATGGTAGGTCGGTGCTGAATCTCACCATCCTGCGGGGGAAGATCACTGCCATCTCCAAAAAAAAACATGCACTACACTTATGGGACTAATGATCAAAGCAGTTGACATGCCCGAAAACATGAAAAAATCAATCAATCAAAACTATGACAGTGAGCTAGAAGATATATTCAGTTCTCTAGTAACTGTTCCCTTATAACTCCAGATTTTCCATTAACAGAAATTGATAACATTATGATACAAAAATTAATGACACTCTAGTTTCACGGGCCAGGAATCATATATGTAATTAAACGATTTAGCTCTTAATGAATGCGGTTGGCAGGCAGTGTTGACCTTCATCATTACACTCGGGGACTTCAGAAAATTTCTGATGCAGGAGATTAGATTTCCATGAGTAAATATAATTAAAGGAAATATATTTAAGATTCTGTTCTTCCAAAACTTAAACTTCGGTTGAAATTCCTTGTAGTGTTTTGAGATGCCCAATGGTTGAATATTAAATTAGATTTTATTCTCTTATAATTATGATGGTAAAGGGTTTGAAGATTATTGCGACCTCTTAGAAAGATGTTGGTGGAATGAAAGATTCAATTAAGTTTGCTCTTGTTCTCTAATTTTTATGATACATTTATTCTTGGTGGAATTTTTTGCCCTTAAAATGTAATGGATATGATTAAATGTTGTTGATTATGTATTTCAGCAATCTAAAACAGTATCATCTTCCGATGTTGTGGAGTCATGTTGTGTGAGATATAATTTAGTGCTTAATCAGCTCTGCAGATTAAATTTCCTTTCTGCAAAAAAGACTCTCTCGAATTCTCCCACTCCAAAGTTAAAGAATCAGAGTACAGAAGAATTATCGCAGGTAATTTTTCTGTTTCAACTTTGACTAACCTGAAATATTAAGAAACATCGGTTTCTATTGTAATTTTATATCCTATATTTGCAGGAGGTTAAAGACCAAACTTCCAGCCAACAAGCCTACTTGCAAAGTCAGTATGGCCCAGACAAACTATACTCGGTTATTAGACCATGTGTTGCAAATGAAGCTCTGGAACTGAACCTGAATGTAGGTCACTTAGTAGCAGTTATCAAGAAACAAAATCCAATGGGAGACTGCAAAATATGGTTTGTGGATGATGGAGGTATGAAATAGTGTTTTTATTCTTCACAGATTTATGGGTAATTACAGTTAATTTCACCTTCTGGTAGAGGTTAAATGAGAGGATGCATCAAGTTTAACAGTGATGATAGTGGTGGACCATTTGTATTCCTAAATGCATTGATATTTAAAAATTTTTTCTATATACTGGTGTAAAGAAATCTCAAATATAGGCATAAGGCATGGTACAAAGGTTATGTGATGAAATATTGATTACTTTAGATTATGGAGAATTAATTTTCAAAGAAATGCGCAATATTGAAAAAAATTAAAAACCTATTTTCAGTAATATTGCCAAAGAAAAACTAAATGTATCAATTTACTAATGTTAACACAATCTGGAAAAATAGGCCTCTGAAATATAATTATTCATATTTCCTTGTAAGTGAATAACCCGTTGAAGTATTTGTCCATGTCCTGAAGAGTTGCAGTCAAGGCTCTCTTGGATTCCTTTCTCCATCTTCCAATCTTTTGCTTTCCATTTCATTTTACCTCCACTCTTTTATTACCCTCTTTCTTCTTCGTTAGCCTTCTCTCTAGATGAATGCCCACCCATGTGTTTGCCGTGCAGGCCAACCTGTGTTGGACAGAATGGGTGTCTTGGTGGTTAAGGGGTCTGTTTGTTTCCCATTCACTTTCCTGCTCCATGAGTATGAATCCTTTCATGGATGTGAAAATCCCCCTACTTCACTATCTTCCCAAAAGAAGAGGTGGCATTTTGAAGGCTGAGGAGAAAGAAACGTTGATCTCAATAGTTTTTTCCATGAAGGCTCGGATAACCCAACACCAGTTGAGATAGTTCAGTGGCAACGTTCATTGCCCCTGCAGCGTTTCTGCATTGTTGCTGGAGGTAGTATTTATTTATATGTCTATCTTTGTATTTATTTATCTTTAACATCAAAACATAGTTAACAACTGTGTGACTTACTATGGGGAGAAGTGCAATCTGTACATGTTTTCTTGAGCTCTTGTAGGATTCCAGTTCTGACGGCGGCGGTTTTTCGACACTAGCTATATAGATATGTTGAACCACTGTCAGGCGGAGAATTGTTGCAGGGGTGCTAATCAGAAGTTTTTCGTGATATTTTTATTTATTGAATAAATGGACATGCAGTACTTTCATACAAAATATATTGGCACATTGGCTAGTAAATAGAAATATACAATAATAATGTATTACAAACTCAATCAAATTACATTACTATTCAAATTCTAAAAATAAATTCTTTGAACACTTTACTATTTAAGAGTATGATTGACAGAATAAATCAGTTGTCAACTGATTGCATAAATTGCTCATTCTTGACATCGTATTATTCGCCAAATAAGAGAGATTGTAACATGTGATCTAAAATGTAATTAACTTCCCTAGTATTTACAGGGGAAACGCTGAAATCCTTTTTAAAAGTTAAGGACAATCCATATTGCTTGTAGTAAGTTTAACAAGAAAAATTGAATCGACAAAATTTCTCAGAGATCTAAGTTGTAGCACACATTCATGTGTTTCGCAATTAAACTATATTCATAATCAATAAATGGCTCAGGTAAATGTATTCTCAACATTACAATTCTAAAAAATGATTATGTATTTTCTCAATTCTTGTACATTCAATATTTGTTTGGGTACCAATGTAAAGAGATTTAAACACTTCTGTTGAGTTTAAACCCCAGCACTTTCTTCTCGTAAATCCTAAGATTTGTTTGGCTTTATTGATTATCAGATCAATATGTTCCTTGAACACACTGATGGATCCGGAGGGGGGGGGTCATGGATGCCCCTCACCCCCACCCACCTTCTTTTATTTGGCAAAATTGATTTAAATATTTATGTTCAAATTATGTAATTATTTAAACAATAATATTCTATAGTATCGTATCCACAGTACATAAATAATATACAAAATAATAACAGATATGTTTATTTTTTTACAAAATCTACAATCCCCCCCAATGATCACCTGGATCCGCCCCTGCTTGAATGTTAATTTGGAGTTGAAAATAATGCTTAAGGCTCTTATAGAAAATATTTTGGGGATAGTGGCATGTCCAATTGCATAAATGAATTCCATTGGTGTTCTGGAGTGAGAAAAGGTTATACATTTACATTTGGAGGGATTTTATTTGCAAACAATACCAGGTGAATGCCGGGGAAGTACTTTAGCAAATGGACTTTCCAGCAAGGGAGATGATTCCACCTCCTGGTGGCTATAACATGCTGTGCATTCACAGGACTAATGACCAAAGGAGTTGTGCCTGGAAACACTAAATACTCCCCTGTCCAAGGCTCGTTTTCAGACTATGGAGTGAACTGAACCGGGTCACTTTTTAAAAGCATCTGCTGTGTATGTTTGGCTCGAGCCATTAGTGTTTTGCAAAGCTTCGGGTGGTGGTTTGGAAGAGGAATGAGCACCTTCTCTTCGAAGCGTGCACCAGCTGAGCTTAGCTCAGACCTCATTGGTGCTGTCCCTGCTGTGTCTCTGAGGGAACCCTAGAGTTCGAGTCCTGTTGGTGGCGAATTTTTGATACTAGCTACAAAGATATGTCGAAGTCAGCTGCTGTCTGGAGGAGAATTCCTGTGACCAGCTGCTCTGATCAGTAATTGTCTGTGTTTTTTCCTATCAATACCAGGCAAATGCCAGAGCAGTACCCTAACAAACAGGCCATGGACCAGTATGCAGTCTTTCCTTCCTCTTCCTTGTCTTCTCCTCTCCCTTTATTCCCACACTCGGGCATGCACTACACTACTACACTTGGGAGACCAATCAGGAGCTTAGAGCTTGTCCGAGCTGGGGAGGTACCCTGATGGCAGGAGATACCCGGAGGGAGAATCCCCCGCAAGCTGACTTGCAGGTCTGCGCCATATCTCGCTATCCAGAGAGGAGGATCACCTCCATCTCCCGCGATAAAACATTTACTACACTAATGGGACTAATTACCAGAGCATTGATGTGCCTGGGGAACATTCGAAGCCTGTACTGACAATTGATGAATTATCCAAATGTAAACAGACTGCTGTCCTCCAGTATAAGGTGTCAAACTACTCTAGCCTGTTTGAGAAAAGGAGTTGTCAACTGTGAGGTTTTCCTGTGAGAAAAAGAAAATACCGGGAGCGGTAGCTCAGTGCATCAACTGATATCACTGCAGTGCCTCTCACCGGGAGGTCCTAGGTTCGAGTCCTGACAGCGGCAGGATTTTCGACACTAGCTTTTCAGCTAGGTCGAATTCAGTCGCTGTCTGGAGGAGAATTCTAGCGGCCGGCTGCTCTGTTTTCCGTGGTTTCTCCGATCAACACCAGGCGAATGCCGGAGCAGTACCTTACCAAAACGGGCCACTGACCGCGCGCGATCTCACCTTCCTCTTCCTTGTCCTATCCTCTCCCGTTACACACACACTTACACTAACATGCACTACACTACTACATATTCCGGGAGACCGGTCGGGAGCTTAGAGCTTGTCCCGGCTGGGGCGGTGCCCCGTTGGGGGGAGAGTCCTGGTTAGGGGGAAACCCCACTAGCCGACGGTAGGTCGGCGCCGGATCTCGCCATCCAACGGGGAAAGATCACCGCCATCTCCCGAAAAAAGCATGCACTACACTAACGGGACTAATGACCACAGTAGTTGACGCGCCCGGAAACACGAAAAAATCAATCAAAAAGAAAATCTTGTTTGTGGCCCAAGAAGTTGTAGATATACAGAATCAAGTAGAAAGAAAATGGAAAGGAAATTCTCACTTCCACTCTGACTCCTACTTTTGACCACCCTTCTCTTTCAGAACCAATCTTTTGTGGTTTTTGTAACCTTCAGATGCATCATTATGTGCTGAACCTCTTGCACAGATATAAATGCCAGAAGTTTGGCCATAGTGTTTAGAGCTGTTTTACTGTGCAAGGTCACACCAAGAAGGCAGTGAACGTCCAAATGGAACTTGCAGCTTGTAACACCCAGTGTCGGTTAACCCCTTTAGACCCTCTCAAAAGTTTACTATTCCTTCAAAATGTAAGAAATACAAAGATGTCTTATCACCGCCACCAGCAGCCTACCCCTACTCCTCAAAAGCTCTTTGAGACTTTTCATGTACCTGTGATTGATAAGATATTCCGTAGTCACAACTTGGAAAACTAATTTTCCCCAGGGTTCACTCTTAAGTCCCATTCTGCCATCAACATTAATTCTAATGCATCAGTTGTACATGAACCGGTCAAAGTTTCCCTATTTGGTGGATGACTTTCCTATTTTCTGGTCATCCAGAAGCTTAAATGTGTCCTTGACAAATTGCATCAATGGAGTGACACCTGATTTTAAATTTTCCATGACGAAAGCGTATTCCATGCTCTTCTGCAAAATTTACAATCTCTTTTATAACACGGAGCTTTCCTAAGGGACACAAGATTCCTGCGACCCACCTGAGACAGTTCCCTGACGAGATGTAACCACATCTGCAGATTGCAGGCTCGATGAGGTTCTCCATTGAACTTCCTCTCCATCCTGTGTGATTTCGTGTGAAACAGTGATTTCTTGTCTTTTGTGATTATATAGAATGCTCATTTGCTCAGTATTGGATTATGGCAGCAAAGGTTATGGACCCCCCCCCTTTTTTTTTTTCTTTTTTTTTTCTTTTTTCTTTTTTTTTCTTTTTTTTTTTTTTTTTTCTCCCAGCTTTTTGTCCTCTAAATAGCATCTACAATGCGGGCATCCGCATTGCCTCAGGCACCTATCACACAAGCTGCCTCAAAATCCTGTTGGCAGATGCTGGTGAACTGTCTTTGAATAGAAGACACATTATTCTACTTGGGGCTTATGGAGTGAAATTTTCAGACCTATCAGATCATCCAACCTCTCAGGTTATCCTCTGCCCTAAACACCGATCCTCATATGATCTGAAGCCATCACTTTCTCAGCCTCCAGGTCTCCATTTCCAGAAACTGTTTGAGAGCCTAAATGATCACCTCCCTTCCCATGTGAAACCCCTGCACAACTCCATCCCTCCCTAGAAACTCCTTATCAAAAACTATTCAGACTCCTCAAAATCACTACTCCCTCACAGTATACCTGAAACTTTTCCTAGAGCTGAGAGCAGTCCATCCTGATACACTTTCTTTTACACTGATAGCTCTGCCATCAACAATTCAATGGCTTGTGCATTTTATTATAGAATGACTATTTGCATTTCCAATTCACCTATTTTGTAGCATGTTTTCTGTGGAGAAGTGCGCTGTGCTTGAGGCCCTGAAATCGAATCAGATTCATTACCATAAGTGTAGGCTGGAATTCCCAAAGTGCTCTCTTGTTCCTTTGTTCCTCAAGCCACCTGATTCATTGTGTGTTGTCTCGCCACTATGACCTAATACATTCTTGGGTCCCTGACCATGTGGGAATCACCGGTAATGAGTTGGTTGATGAGGGAGATAACAATATATCTCCCTCAAAACATTCTATACTCAGTGTATGGCAGACAGGGGGCACAATAACACTTTTAAGATAAGTGCAATTAACGTCTCTTTAGAACACTGGTGCACCTCATCCAGTGTTGTTAGGTGTGGGGAAATAATTTTAACGCCACTTTTCTCATGGTTTCTACTAGCAAGGCAACAGCCCCTCCTCCAAAGTGAGTGGCACGTAAGACAAACTTCTCCAGGGACCATGTCCTCTTCCTCTGCGAAATTTGATGACAGCATTGTTGAAGATAGATATTTTTTCTTAATGAAAATTGTTTTTCTTTTAATATTAAATCAAATCATTTTATATACTCTTTTTAAAAAGCATTAGTAGTATTCATATAATTTTGCTTGTAAATATGGCAGAAAGTCATTTTCATTTAAACTGCTGAAATTTCAAAGAAGTAGAGGGATACATTTTTGTTACTTTTGTCTTTCTGTTTGATTAGGAATTTTTCAAGCCATGGCTGCAGTGACACTAGGTTAGAAGTAGCATTATTATAATATTATTTACCAACAATAGAAGAAAGTATATGCTGTAGTAACTCCACTAGTTATTTGGCCTCTTGGCCAGTAAATAAATTTTATCGTCATATTGCACTTTTAGGTTAATGTATTTTATGCAGGCTTTAGGTGTACATTTTAAGTTAAATATTTACTTTTAATCAATATTAATATATTGACAATTGCATGTGCAACTTTTTTTAATTAAATCTTTAATTGATATGGACGCTACTTTCATAGCTTTTGAAGTGCCCTTAAATCTCAATCAGTCCCAAATGAATGGCACACCACTCTCAGATTCTAAATATCCTTGCATATGATTGTATTTAATTTTTTGTTCTAACTGTCTTTTCAATAAATAGAATATTAAATATTGGTTATAAATAATAATTAATTTTTTTTTAAAACAAATACATTAGGGTACTTCTTATTTTGGTAAGATTGGAATTTCTTCTATCTTCCTGTCGTTAAATTTCAAACTACAACAATTATAGGAGGTTCACACCTGCTGAGGTGGCTCAGGGCATCAATTGATGTCACTGCAGCACCACTGATCGGGAGGTCCTAGGGTTCGAGTCCCTGTGGTGGCAGGATTTTCAATACAAGCTAGAAAGGTGTCTGGAGGAAAATTGTATTGGCTGGCTGCTCTGAACGATAGTTTTCCGTGGTTTCTCCATTCAATATCAGGTGAATGCCAGAGCAGTCCCCTAACAAATGGACCATGGACCTCTTGCAATCTTTCCTTCTCTTCCTTGACCTATCCTCATCCCTTACTTATGCACTACACTACCACACTATATCTAGAGGAGGAATACCCCTCAAGTTGATGTGTAATTTGGCACACAATCTCACCATCCATTGGGGAAGAACATCGCCACCTCCTGATAAAAACATGCAATCATTAATGGGATTAATAACTACAGCAGTTGACGTGTCCAGAAACACAAAATAGTCTATCAGTCAATAAAAGTCACATTTTTACTTGACTTCGGTAGCATAAGATTTTTGTGAGTTGGCAAGCCAGAAAATTTTGATCCCATATTTTGCTGACTTTTGGGGCACATATTATATTAAGCTGCAACTGCTTGTCAATAGTGAGAATCTCATTAGGGGTAATCACTTTTTTGCAGTTCCCAAAGAACATTTCCCAAATATATTGAAAGGGAGCAAGGTTATCTGTTTGGGAATGTAACTCTCTTGAGCAGTGATCATTGAATAGAATAACTCTTGTAATGTCTTCAAAACTATTGACATAGTGGTACAGCTGAGAGCAACACAGCACACATCCAGCTTCTTCCAAAGCTGTCAGAACGGAAACAATAAAAATATGAATTCAGGATGCCATATTCCCATGACTTATAGTTCCAATAAGATCTGCTTTCTGACCAACAGTAGACCTGCTCCTTTCGACTACTCCTTCTTCCCTCTCCCCCCCTCATAGAACTTTGATTTCTGACAACTCTGCAGTAGGACCTTAAAAGCCCTGTTGATGCACTGATGTAAATACAGTGAAATTCCAGGACCTGTATTGAAATTCTGAGATTTTTTTTGGCAGTGACTAAAATGAAAGTAGAATGATAGAGTAAAAGTTACACAGATGGCATGCTCCCAGAAATGCAGCTATGCCAAGTAAAAAGCAAAATAAAACAAATTCAGCCACATAAGCCCTGCATATGCATCCTATGGTCAAAAGAACTGTCTTTGGGCTACACTCAAGAATTTTTTCTGTTGAAATTCATGCTGTTGGGCACTGATGCACAAATAGTTGTATGACATGCACAACCTACTTTTTTAGTATCAATGTCTAGCATTAATTTTAATGGCACTTTCTTATTAAAAATTGAGAAAAAATTCTGTTGTCCAAGATAAGCTCTTTTCATACATACATTCATGATTATATATAGCAGGGAGGGGGTTATTGAGGTAAAAACTGATCAGTAAGTGTTTTTAGTGATTAATACTAATATTCTCATGTATAATTTTGAATAGGGGACCTTTTCATTGCCTTTGACACATTTTGCCAGCAGATTTTGTCTGAAGAGTAATGAATTTTTAAAGTATTTCCTGTTTTCTGATAAACTTCATTTTGAGGTGAACTAAATATTTCTATATTCAACATTTTTAAAGAGTTTTCTAAATGTCATTACAATTTCATTTTGAAGTTTGCTAACTGTAAGAAATGAAGTGAACATTGTGTATTTAAGAGATTGTGATTTATTAATGGTAATTTAATGTATTTCAGCAAATCGTGGATTTGTTCCATGTAATAATTTGAAAGAAATGTACCAGAGTCCAGTGCCACATAGACATTCTATAACTGTGCCACCCTCATATCAGTCTTCTAATTTACCTGGTGCTGATGGTGCTGGAAGTATAAGGCACACAGGATCTTTGAAAAAAAATCCTTCACCACCACCTTATAGAAGTGTGATGCGAACTCCAAGTTACTGTGCTGAAAGTTCAGAAACTGAAACTACAGACAGCTCAAAACATAGATATGAAGTTATTTCTGAAAATAAGGTCAGTAACCAGTAGGGTTGCACTG
This sequence comes from Teleogryllus occipitalis, assembly GCA_011170035.1. Lineage (NCBI taxonomy): Eukaryota > Metazoa > Arthropoda > Insecta > Orthoptera > Gryllidae > Teleogryllus > Teleogryllus occipitalis. The sequence goes on from BLKR01002969.1 coordinate 40,218, forward strand.
TCACACATACATAAATCTGTTGTAGTATATTGTACCTATATTAGTTTTCTTATACATCAGAGATCAAAAGGGCAACTTTAGTATTTTGAAAAACGATGTACAAGCCAAAATATTGTGATGTTTCAATTTTTATCATTCTTTGAAGCTTCAATTCCAGTTCCATTGAAAGTAGAGGCTGGAAGCTCAGACAATAATTTTGCCTAAGGCAGGCAAAAGGCATTTATTGTGGGTAAAATAAGGTTGCAAAAAGTCTTGGATTATATGACAAATGAGCTTTAAGAAAGGACATGTAATCGAAATAATGTCCTAGTCAAGTGTTGGAGGGATTCTGCATTGCCAAAGAAAACTTGTCAGCATCAATAGATAATACAAGAATCTTGACTTGTATTGCCTCTCTCTCACAAACATTTTCAACTTCTCGTGCATATTGCATCTCCGCTTCCAGAGAAAGACAAAACCCACGAGTGCCCAAGCTTGCAGATGTCTGAGTTTTTAATCTAGTTGGTGGCAGGTAAATAATGAAAAAGGAAGAAAATTGTCAAAATAAGGAAAATATGCTTCAGGTGCTAAAGTACACAAAAAAAGATCAAAATTAAAATCTTCAATGCAATTCTAGAAGCATAATATTGATTCTTGTTGTTAAGTCATAAAATTTTAAGAATAAAAAAAAGAGATTTTTCAAAACTCCTGGGCGTTGAATATATGTATTATCTATTATATCAGCACTGCTCAAATGCAAGAATCAGAGCTTTGTGCTCTAATAAATTTGGGCCAGACTGTCTGCAATGACCCACAGCAATGGTCTGCTTACCACTTGCCTTTTGCTAAAGTAGAGCCAAATGCATCTAAGAGCATCGCCTTCCCTTCTTATCCACCCTTCCACTCTCCACCCTTCCCGTTGAGCTGACTCATCAAGCAGCAGGACACACTGGTGGCTCACAGATATGCACTGGGCCAAGGCATGTCAAGTGACCAGCCCACCTGATTAGCCTTGTATTATTCCTATTGGCCTATTTTCATATCCCCTCTGCCTTCCTTAATTGAATTACTTCCCTCTGATAAATATTCTTCACTCTCCTGTATAGTTTGTTTTGGATTTGTATAGGTTTCATCCTAACATGAAAAAGGAGGTTGTGTAATAATCATCACAATTACTTTTTACTTTCTTGCTTGTAATTCATAAACAAGAAAGATAAGTAATGCTGTAGGAGAAAGGCTGATCTTGAGATCCTGCAAATTGGAAACAGGCCTTTGATTTGTTGGGGGCATTTTACATGAACCCTTGAAGTCTTTTAAAAATTTTCTCAAAAATGGCACGAAGTTTTCTTAAAAGTTTTTGTTTGGTAGAACTACATGCACTTATAAAAATGACATGTGTCCGATTTTTATTAAAACCTCTCAAATTTCAAAAATTGCACAAGTTCATTTTTTCAAACTTGCCCTAAACCTTCAATATCAAAGCCTATAATTTATTTATTTATTTATTTATTTATTTATTTATTTATTTATTTATTTATTTATTTATTATTTCGGGTCCTTGGAATTTGTGTTAATGAGGGTTTATTGTAAAAGTTATTCACTCATTTGATAAAGGACTTTTTCACACTCAGTATATACATAAACGAATAATAAAGAAAAGAAGAAAACAAAAAACAAATAAACGAATTTTCTCAAAAATTGCTCCAAATTTTTCTTAAAATGTTTTGCTCTTATAGAGCTAAGTACACTTGTGAAACTAGCATAGATCTGATTTTCATTAAATCCTCTGAATTTTCTAAAAAATTGCAGAAGTTAGTTTTTTTGTTTATGCCCTCCTTGTGACATTATTGAAGGTAAACATTTTTTTTCTTAATGAAATCTATTCTTTGATATTAGATCTTTTAATGCATGCTATTAGATGCTTTTCCTATTATAAAGAAGTTTAAATAAACAAGAGACAGTAAATAACCCAGCTCCCTCCCTTCCACTTCAACTACATGCCTACAATGATTTGATTTTTTCCAGGTATCTCATTATTCAGAAATTCCAGAAGATGATGCTGAGCCTGCTGAAGAGGTAAGTCATGTTTTTATTGACACTTCTGTAATACAGCAATAAAATTACTTTTCAACAAATCAAAATAACATTTAGCCATTGAAGTAACACTACCACTTCTTTCTTTTTCCATTTTTTATTTTTTTTTGCTTTTCTTGAAAGAAAAATTAATACTGAAATAAAAAAGCACCCGATTTACACAGTTCGACTGCTTTTTTTTTCTGTGTTATATTCATTTCTGTTGTAAATAATAAACAATTTACATGTTTCGGGAGTTTTTAGATGTTTCTCCAATGCTAATTTTTTTTATAGAAAGTATTTTTTCAAACTAACTTTTGAGTGCTTATTGTGACTCAGCCATTCAGAATATCTATGAAGTTTATTAGACAAAATATGCTTAAAATTGTCTGAAGAGCTTATTTTCGAAGTTTCGTAGTTTCCTCTGAACACCTGTATATACCGGGTGTAACCATTTAAAATTGGTTTGGGGAAAAGTGGGAAATTAAAGTTGTTTATATCAATGGGGTTCATCCAATGATACCAAACTCGATCCCACCCCTAACCCCCAGAGGTGAGGGTGGGGAAAAAAGTTAAATAATAATGTTATCCAAACATCAAATTCAATCTTGTGAACTAAAGTGATTCACAAGAGAGTTTTCCTTTAGTTGCTTCAGCTATCCAAATTTCCTACGTAAATGGTTTAATATTAATTTTTTATTAAATCAAATAAATAATATTTAATGTTTTTAATATTCATTTTGTATATAATTTAAAAATGTTGTTGCCTTTATAGGTTTATTATGCAATGTATGACTTCCAAGGAGATGGTGTGAGAACACTAAGTGTTAAATCTGGTCAACTTGTGAAAATTTTGCAGAAACACGATGCTGAAAACAATTCAGAATGGTGGCTTGCTGAGGATTTAAATGGCAAGCGAGGTTTTGTACCTGGTAATTTCTTGGGTAAGCGTCCAAATTGAGGGATACTACTCTTTACCAGCCAGTTTACTTCAATTGTCACAGCTATTTTCCAATTTTATATAACGTGCTATTTTGGCTTATCACAGTTTTACCTGTAATTTGTGTTCATTATCACAATATTTGCACATACCACATGCTGTATAAAACTATTAAAATAGTACATACTTGGTGATGACAGCTACGCCAATCATTTTTAATATTAATGGCAATTTAAAAATGAATATACTAAGGAAGAAATTTAAATTACATTCTAAATGCTTCTGTCAATACAGAACAAACAAGTAATGGTATTTATAGAATTTAGTAATTTGAAACTTCATTTTGATGACTGGTAAATTAAGTTTTTAGTTTTATAGTGCCATCTGTACAGTATTGTTACTAATAATTTGTAATGTTTCAAAGTAATTTGTAATGTGTTATTTTATTATGTTATTGTATTTTATACTTTCCATGCATAATGGAATTTGTACTGCAGAGTTTAATTTACTTTTTTTGTTATTTGTTACATTGGCTGGGAGATGATTTAATAATCATTTATTTCAAACAGGGGTTCCCAATTATTCCATTTTTCTGTGATTAAAAAAACTTATGTGATAAGTAAATGACCTGTGATTACAACAGTGAATATAATGTAAATAAGTGAGAACATTATTTTTTGGAATTAATATTCTGTGAGCTAAGAAATATCTAAGATATATTCAAGTACTTTTTACTGAAAAGCGATGAACTGCAGGGTGAATCTGTTTACATATTGCTTCCATAAATATGTTCACGTAATATGAATAACTCAGTTAACTTCAAGAAAATGCAATACCCAATTATACTAAAACATGTGGGAAATATGTTATTTACTACCTGCAGTAAATTGGTGTTTTATTGTAATGTTCTTGCACTATCAATTTATTTTATTTCATTTTCTAATTATTGTAATAGAATGAAATATAAAACTATATTTTCCTTCATTATAAAGCATGCACGTTCCTGAGCAATAGTACACCAGATTTTAAAACAAAAAAATATTCTTTCAATTTCCTTCATTGATAAAGAATGATTGTGTGTACGTTGTACTTTCATAACTCTTTTCTTAGTGATGCTTACAAGGAAATAATAATGTGTGAATTAAGACATCCTTCAATTGTGGTTTCTGATATTTCATCTACAAAATATTTTGACTATTGCTGATATTTGTAAACCCAGTGAGTTGGTCAGGTGTGAGTTTATGCCATAAGTTTCTACAACTAATATTTTCAGTAATTTGAAATTTTCAGATATTGAATGTAAATTTTGTATGTATACTCTTTTTAACCAATGCCCTGGCGTCCTTCTGCGTACAGTTTCCAATTCATCTTGTAGCGTGTAAATAACAGGATACAACATTTTTGTTTTCTTAGTATTCATCATACTACTGCACGATATTTTCTATCTTGCTCTTTTTGATTATATTTCTTTTTAATTGGTCAATTTACATAAATATTCAGAAACTTCCAAATTAGGATAACTAACAATATGTTCAGAAATGTGTAATGTCTCTCATCTATATCATTCTTTCAAGTCCATTAAGAACACACTTGTGCTTATTTCTTATCTTTAGGAAAAAGCACACTTGAGGCTGCATCTATGGAAACTGTTGTAGTACTCTATTGTGTTGTAATATCAACAAAAACACCCAAAATCATAATGCCTTTCGTTGAATAAAATGTGTTGAAACTTGTCAATGAGGATATTTTGGTGGTTGGTGAAATATGCACAGACACTATGCCATTTTATAGAGAAAAATGTTGACTCTAATGGTGTACTACTGTTAATGAAATGGCCTAGAAGCCATCCTTTATTTTATTTTGTATTTTTATAGAATTCGTGAAATTCTCATGAAAAGTAAATAAAATAACTAATTTGTTATCTTTATGGACATTTACTTTCACTAAAATCAATATAGTAGTCTTGTGAAGATGGACATGTTATCCAAATGAAATTATCTCAGTGGCATTTTTATTAATTAATTCTGTGGTGGCAGCTAAGGTGACTAAGCTGTGGTAGTAACCTATTAAAGAGTTTGATAAATGAAATAATCTCAACAACAAATGTCTGTTTTAATAATTTAGCTTGGAAAATCACATGGTGCAATGGGCCAATGACTTATATAAAGGGCTACATTCTGGTGCCTGCAATAATTGAGAAAAACCCAGTAGTCAGAGGTGGATGCAATGATTTCTATACTATTATTTTTATCTTGGTTCATAAATGTGCGATAATGCTGTTGACTGACATTCTAGGAGCAAAATACAAGAATTTGCGAAGGAAGATGCCAGACCCTTGTGAAGGAAAATGCAACTTGTTTTAATTCTCCCTGAAAAAAAAAGTTCCTTAAATATCTTTTAACTTGTTTAATGTTCTAAATAGAATGTCTACATCAAACAGTTGTTTTACACATCTTGAAGTGTCTTGTATTCATTCATTTTTTTCAAAAGGTGACCATCAGACCATATAAATACAGTCGAAATCATTTTTAACACATTTCAATGGACTGGTGGTTTTGGTACATTGGAGCCAGTGTTCTCTTTAAGTGACATTATTAATTAAATTACCACTTTTCCGAAATTAGTTTGAAATGACTATTTTTATGCCTCTAGAACAACTTTTTAATTCACAAAATCCACTCTAAATAAAATCGGCATGAGATACCAAAAAGTGTGTAAGGACATTTCTTAAAGAACCTGTTATCTTTCATTTAAAATAAAAAGCATAAAGATTGGACCAGGGGTTACAGAAGTAATGGTGTCAAATTTATGTTATTTTTACCATCTTTAATGGTGTCTCAAGATAAGCTCCACCAAAACATTTGATGGCACCCTGCACTTTTACATATAGTAATATATTAACATATATTCAGTTTTCATAATTTAGAACTAAAAGAGAAATTGTGTTGTAAATGTTCTGCATACTTGTGCATTAAATTGGGCTATAATTTTCTCCTGGCCTCATCATTCTAGCAATTGTTGAGTGAGATGTGTGGAATTCTCGGACGATTTGAATTCGTGGGATCACCTGAATCACTGCTAATTATTCCTGCTGCTCAGTAATGAACTGTTGGCGCAACTTGTTCTTGAGTATTAAGACAACACGACTGAAGTTCCACCTGAAAGTGTCGAATGAACCTGAAAGGGAGAGATAGAAGGTCATTTCACCAGGGATTATGTTCTTTAACAAAAATACAGGTCTATTTTTTTCTCCCGAAAGTATTGTGAAATAACAAAAGGCACATTAAGGAATAGGATATTGTCATTGTCAGTTCAGAATTTGAAAATGCAGGATAAAATGTTGAAATGATAAAAACTAACATTTTTAAGGTAAAATTTTTAATTTTTCTTTACAAATAACTTTAAAGCTATTGAGAATAGAAAGAAAATGGATAGAAACAATCTCTTAGGCAATTTTGTCAGCTTTAATTTTCTCTGTAGTAATATTTTTGCTACATTGTATAGTTTTTGGAGTGGAAAATGCAACAATTTTTACTTCAGTGCTGTAATTAGTGTGGTTAGGATGCAAACATTAAAGTCCCAGACATAAGATGTGCAGGAGGGCACATACAAGGTCCAGACTTTGTTCTCCCTAGTTATCTTATAATATAAGATAATATAAGTTATAATATGAACAAACTATCCACTAAATTATAAATATAATTGTGATGATTATTATACTTTCATTCTGATGATTGTGATATTTTTGTATAGTGGAAATATCAATGTCTGTAAAGTTTAATAAATGGATAAAATAAATAATTAGTTTTTTAGCTGTGGCTCCCAATAACAAAAGATGGAATGAAGCAAAATATGGATCATTTTGGGGCCTTGACAATGGAACCGAATTCGTAAAAATGGGACAATTTCATATTTTATGGGACATAAACCAACCCTACATTTCACTCGACGTAGTAATTCCCACACACCTAATAAAAGCATTTTGGTTTCTCAGGATAAATAAAGATTTCGTGTTCTTGAACAGCCTAGAGTTGGGGAAGGCATGGAGGACAGATGAAACCGCCCTCCTCTTTTTCTAGTCAACTGTTGTGGTATGTGGTGATGTTCAAGAGACACTGGGTCCCACAAAAAAAAACAAACTTTGTGCAACTTTGTAAGTTTTTTCTTATGCATAGATCAGCTGTTTTTGAAAGTTGTTGAGCTAATACTCTAAAAAGATTTTGTTTTTATTTTGTAGAACCAAAGATGAGAAATCTATGCTGTAATTGATATATCAGCGGCTACTGTTCCTAGAAATGTAGTCAAACTGATGTTTTCGTTGCAAGCAATATTAATGCTTTTTGTACGTTATCTCAGGGGACTGATCATTTTCTTCATTAAATCTTATTGTATGTTGTAACAAGTGTCATTATAAATGATTTTGACTGTACTTTTGCCCTCTAGGGCAGGGCCTATCAGGCTTTCACTCTGTGGAGCCCAGGCAAGGCCATCTAATAAATCTTATAGATAATAGATCTTATAGATGGCCTTGACCGAGACCAGTTGCTTCCGGCTGTCCCAGCAAGAGCGCTATGAGAAATTTAAAAGGCAAATTCATGGAAACGAGAAATTCTTTGGTGAATCTATGCTGCTGCTCCTTACTCCACACTGTAACAATGTTTTGTAAATACACAATACCCGAGCAAGTCTTAAGTGCCCAGATACCAAAATATCAATTCTGATTGCCTCCGGATGGTTATTCTCTCACTTCAGACATTAGATGACAATAATTAATCAAACAGTTCTTTCAAGGAATAACTATAAGAAAAAAGATTTCAAATGGCAAAGTTGAATCATTATAATTATTTATGTAAAGGATTTATTACACACTATCCAAGAGTATCTTAGGGATTAGGTGGGAGATTCTGTAACTACTTTTCATTTATGATTCACTTACAAAACATGTTTGGTTGCTTAATACTTAATGGTAATATATAATACAAATATTTGTTTTAATAATATTTCATTTATCAAACTCTATAGGTGACAGAAGAGATTTTGTCAGATCAAAACTTTTTAATTGGTAATTATAATGTAAATAAGTACATCAGAGGAGTTTATGTGAAAAAAGAATGTGGTATTTTAAAATAGTTAAACTGTGCAAAAATATTTTTGTGCATTTGTGATCAAAAGTTAGATTTTCAGGCTCCTAGGTAACCAAATAGCTATTCAAAGATGTGCAAAAATTAATTAAGCTTGAATTTCTTTTGGTTTTCACACCATGTCGAATGCTTACTGTTAGGAGTTTGTATTTACACTAAAAAGGAATGCTTAATTTTCAAGTCATTAATCCTTTTTGAAGTTCACATAAATTACTTATTTTCAAATTGATATTTGAAAATATTGTATTTACTTATTTAATGGATACAATCATATTTTATAGATTTTACTGAGAGCACGAATGTGTTGTTATATTGATTTCATTGTTCTGTGCATGCTAAATTGGCCAAAACAGGCAGCATCATGCAAATTAATAAAAATGGTCATGTACTGTAATTTAGTTATTTGTTTATTATATATATGATGATTACTGATTTAATGCTGACACTTCAGCACAGTGTTGCTAATATTGGAGTTTGTTGAAAGCAATTTAGAAGTACTAATTTAGTGATATTCCAAAGAACAGAATTGTTTGTTGAAGAGGATTTTGTAATTTCTTTTCATCTTCATTAATTAAGGATTCTCAAAACTGTGAATTGGAATAATTAGGGCTTGGATTTTTATGTCTTTATCTATTTTGTACCTTGCTTCAAAATTGGAAATTTCATGTATAGTTGAACCGAAATAGTTTGGTAGAGGTGTGATATTTCGTTTTTCCTGTTTTAAAAACAAACAACTCTGAAATGAGACTTTAATACTTACAGGGTTTGAAATAATAATTGAAAAAAACAAGGAAATTTGTTATTTTAATGATTTCTTCAATTGTCATTATCATGTGACAGAGGAATTGTGTTGAGATGTTACTCCTACTGAAATTCTGCCGTATATTTCAGCCTGATTTTGGTTACTCAGAAGTTGAAAACCACATCTGATCATAATATACTTGGGAAAGGTGTCATTTGAAAGGAAAAGACCTATGATTTAAGATAAAAATATTTCAGTGGTGGTTATAAAATTGTAATGAAATATTAAAAACAGAGACTCTTACCCACAAAATATTTTGATACAAGTGATGGATCCCATTATAATCAGCCAAAGTCAGTAGTTTTAATTGTTAATTGAAAGCATTATTCAGCTTGTTGAATGCAACGATAAACTCAAAAACTTAACATTTTCTTGAATCTTCCGTGATTGGCTATAATTGAAATGGAAACTTTTATTCTTTAATTACTTTACACATTAGTCTTCCTCAAATTGCCAGCTCTAATTTTTAGAATAATGCCTAATTAATTAAGCATGAAATCTATTTTCTGGCTGTTATTTTGCTCTGAGATTCTACTTATTGTTTATTGTTAAGAATAATAATTCATTGTACATTATTGAGCAGTGTTTAAATTTCATATGTAATGATTAGTAAACACTTTTATGAATAATACTCTCATTTACATATTACAGAAGTACATAAAAAACATGAGGCATGAGTAACTGAAATGCTTTTGAACAAATTTCAAAACAAGTATTTCAGTATATTTTAATGTATTACTTTATTATTTTCATATTAAGCAAAAAGTAACTCTTTTCTCAAAGTATGATATAAGAAACATATTCTTCTCTTTATTAAAGGACATTAGTGTAATATTCATATAATAATCAATATATAATAAACAAAGAATAAGTGATCACTACTGTAAATTAAATAGTAAGGATTTTCTTGTTTTAATTATGTTTGCATTTGTATATACAAGAATTTTTGATTTAACGGCTAGTTTAAAGTTGTTGTATCACATTAATTAAGGTGGACTTTTAACATGATTTAAAACTGTAGATCAGGGTTGTCCAACTGGTGGCCTGCGGCCTGCAGTGCCATTTATTATGACCCGTGATAGGTTATTAGTTGAAAGTAAATGTTCCTTTCATCCATGTTGGGCGAGAACATTGGGCATCTAGTGCATGTGCCCTGCCGAAGTCGACACCCCCTTAGTGTAAAAATAGGTTAAGTTTACATTTGAGGATATTTTTTTCTAGTGAATTCAGAAATTCAAAATCATCTCAATGTGTTTCATTGTGTTACGTATGGTACAGCCTGATATCATGCATGGGTCCCCCACCCCCATCCCTGTATCAGAGCAGATGCCTGAGTAATAAAAATATGGCCCGCAAACGTGTTGAAGGTTGTAGCTTTGGTCCATGAGACCTTAGAAGTTGGACACCCCTGCTGTAAATAATATTTGCGACTCATTAAAAAGATTATTATATGGATTTCAAATGCAAAAGAGAACTTATTCTATTTCTAAATGAATTGCATGTAATAATTTCCAGATCAGATTAGTCTCTTAATTAACATCTGTTATGTGCCTTGAACCATAGTAGATTAAAAATAATTATACAATAATGTCATTAAAACTGCATTTATTTATTAAATCAATGTGATGTGATAGTTTTCTAGATAATATGCCCTGTGAGCAATCGTCAATCAATCAACCAACAAATCATGGAAATGAAATTTCTGAAAGTTCAAAGGAATGTTTCAATTTATTATCGTCTATAGGAGTGTGAATTGAATTAAAGCTCTTGAAAATCATAAGCTTGAATATACAAGTAGATTGTCCTGCCATAAATGAATTTTTTGGTGTTTGTGTTTTCTGTTTCACGTATGTGTATCATAATACATGTACTTTGCTACATTCTCCATGCCTTTCAACAATGTCAAGAACCAGTCAATTTGTATGATCAGTGCCAGGGATCCACTTTTAGCTTTTAAGTACAAGGTAGGAGTACAAACTGGTATTGATAATTTACATCTGCAATAATTTGTCAAATGCAACTTCAGAAAATTCAGGAGATTCATTTTTAACTGCAATTAAATGTAATAGATAAAGCAAACACAATGCTAGAACATTTTATAAACATCTGCTGTTAATAAAATTAATGTGTGTGGCATAAGGCTTTGGTTTCTGTTTAGTTCACTCCCCTCTGATTTTCTTTGATTGGTTTCTTTTTGAAAGATCTTTGTTGGCTTGGATATTGCCCTTCTTAAATAACAGCACAACATTGACACATTATTCACCATGTATTCTGGGTATCTTGATTCGACCTTATACTACACTTTATTTTGTTATATTGAGCTAAACTGTCTGATAGCTAAGTTGTGCTTAAATTAGCCCCGACTTCTCTCCTCTGACATTTGACTCTCATAATACTCTTCAGAATATATTTGCCTACTGGTACCTACTTTGATCTGTCACATGTTCTACTATTGATTTCTTTTGGTGATACAAAAATATTTCTTTTTCCCAAATTAGTTCTAATTGGTATGAATTATTCATTTTTATCATTTGATTTTCTTACATTGTTTACTTAAACAACTCAGCATCTGAATTCTATAATTATACTATAATTTAAGTGTTTATTATTGAAGAACAAATTATGGTGTAGTGTTGAGTTTTGGTAGTCCAATGTGTATCCATCTCTGTAGTTAAATTTGGCTCCCCCTTGGTGCATCTTGCTCTAAGGTATTATTCTTATATTACCTAGATGTCCTCAGCATGCCATTTTGTTCTTTAGTTTTTCATTTGACTTATGTTGAATTCTGTACAGATTTTCTTATGTAAACTATATATTTTTGTATTCAAGAAGTTAATGTTCATATAAGATATTTATTACATGAAAAAATAAAATCTCAACTGTCAAATTTATATTTTTTTATTTCTAATTTTTAACAGCTGTTACAAAAAAGTGATATTTCATCAGTTTTATCTCTAGACCATGATTCCGTCCCTGCATTGATGTCAGAATCGATATAATCTAGGTTCAGTGCGTCTAGGAATTTGTTTTAAACATATCTGTAATTCATGTGAAAGAACACAAGTGGTCGGTTCTCAATGTTTTAGATCCCAATATTATCTCAAGATTTGGTCACTTACGCTTTATCTATCTCTCTCATTTTTTTTTTTTTAAATGAATCATATGGTACATTGTTGGTATTGATTTTTACTACTACTGCTTCCACTACTACTTAATGTTTTTATATCCAAAATTGCATCTATTCATTTTGCAGCTATTCTTATGATTGAACTTGCAATTTTTATTTTATGATGAATTTACATTTTTTCTCATAACAGCACCCAAATTAATATGATGTTGAATGAAGTTATAGTTAGTATTTCTGGGTTCAGTCTTCTTTCTGGAACATATTTACTAACAGTGAATGTAACTTATTGAAGCTCCTCAGTGAAGTGTATGTATGAAGTGTATTTTGAAACTGAAGAATGCTGCCGTAATTTTTGTAAACTTTTTTATTAATAATTATAAGTAAAAATTATCCTTTATTTTCTTTTTTCTTAACATCCAATTATTATTGTGTTGGTAGAGATTCAAAGTTGAAGGAGAGGACTCTTAATTTTAATATAACAAATGTTTTTTTTCTTTTAAATTTTTTAAATTTTGCATTATTTTGATTGGGAACACCTGGACTACAACAGATCATTCCAGTATATGATGTTCATTTGCTGGAAATTCTGTTGCATTGTTTTGGTATCTAAAATCATTAGGACAAGATACCATAAATGTGCTGTACTCAATAGGCTACTATGAATTTGTATTTTGGCATGCTACTTATTGAAAACTGTATGTATTATTCTTTGTATTTATTATTATTATTACTACTACTACTACTACTAATTATTTTTGTAGAAATGATTAAGTCTACCCACTCTAAAAATGTTATTGTTGAATAAAATTTAAACAAATAATACGAGTGTGTTCTCTAAATAGTATATCATTTTTCCTAATTGAGAAGAGTCATATGACATTAAAGATGCTTTGTTAATTGCTTTAAATAAATGTTTCTTTTTGGAAGTTTTTATTTTTGAGTTATAAGTCATTAGTTAGTTGGTAGAAGTTAGTAATTAGTTAAAAGTTACTCTTGTGTTTATTTCTTGCATCGATTAATACAAAATATAATGGAGGACTTTTTGAAAGGTCTTCTACACCCAAACTGAAATTCATAAGTAGGTTGTTTATGTATCAGTTACATAGACAAACATATACCCACACGCATGCACACAAAGTTGTCAGACCCACAGACTTCGCTCATGTTTCTCTATGAACGTCGACGTGCTGAATCCGAAGTTGGAATTGCACCACCAACCAATTACAACCTCTGTTTTTTTTCTTCCTTTCTTTTTTTCCAAAAAAAACACAAAAAAAAAAACAAAAAGATTGTGAAATTGTATTTTTTGTTTTAGTTTTTTTTGTCATCCAAAATTTGGACACAAACACAATTTTGAGTTTTCAATTTAAAAAAAAAAAATTTGAGTTAAATCTAAAAGTTGAAATTTTTAATGAAGTTTGGTATCTTAGTGATATACTATGTGTGCAATTTTCAGATTTTTATCCCCAACAGACATTACAGCTGAAAATTTGGAAAAAATCGAAAATTCCAATTTTTAAGAGGGTGTAATTTTTTAGAGGTACGTTACTTACCAATGATATTTTACAAAAAGTAACTATAGTGTTATGTGTAAAAGCACAGAAAAAATTAAGGCTGTGATTCTATTCCTTCTTTGAGAAATTACTCTCTGAATATCGAACTTTTCCGTTCCATAGGTTTAGTTGCAAATATTTATCAAATAAAACATAGAAGGTAGGTATGTAATAATGCGATTTGTAGGCCAGAGTATACTGAATCCAATGCCTTTTATTGTAGAATGCTGGAACAACCCAGAGCTGAATAATGTTGAAAAGAATAAACCTCACAAATGCGAAAAATGGTGCACGGCGTAAAACAAAAGTAGCCGCCATTTGTTAACCAGATCCAATAAAAATAAGTCAAAGATGCTTTTGAACACCCAAAATATAAGGAAATTTATCTACAAAATATGAATTTTTTTCGAGATTGTCGAGCGACCAATTTGTTAAATTCTGGACCATTTAAAATGGATCGATCCGCTAGCTAGGTAGGTACGTCGAATTCAGCCGCTGACTGGAGAATTCTAACGGCCAGCTGCTCTAATCAGTAATTGTCCATGGTTTCTGCGATCAATACTAGGTGAATGCCGGGGCAGTACCGTAAGAAAAGAGTCATGGACGGAGCGCGATATTTCCTTGCCCTGTCCTCATCCTTTACTTAGACAAACGTATACCTTCATGCACTACATTACCTCACATGTCGGGAGACCAGTCCGGAGCTCAGAGCTTGTCCCGGTTTGGGTGGTGCCCCACTGCTGGGAGATACCTGGAAAACATAGGTCGGCGCCGGATCTCACCATCTAGCTAGGGAAGATCACCGCCACCTCCCGCAATAAAAAAACATGCTCTACTCTTACAGAACGAATGCCCTTTGAAGTTGATGCGCTCGGAAACCCTAATACATAAATCAATCCAGCAGAGGAGGCACTAGACCATACGACACCGTAAGATTTATAAAAGTATTTCTTAATATATAACCACTTACATTTTTTGAATTTCCGGTTCAATTTCCAAATTGACAAGAGCGGGAACATACGTTGAATATATAAGGAAGATTTGCAGGAAAATTTGAGGGACCATTTGGGAGAATATATGGAGAATGATAAATATTTAAGGGATCATATGGGATCTTAAGGGGACTGTGCGGGAGGACATGGAAGCTTGTGGTAATAATGGAAAGTATCATGTGGTGAACATGCAAGGAAACACTGTGAACGTGTGAGGCCACATGCGGAGAACGCGCGAGAGAAGCGTGTAGGAAAACATACGGGGTCAGGTAGAGCAAATAATTGAGTGAAGATTTAGCTCTGGTAACCCCCTTCTCCGTAGCAGGGTCTTTTCTCTGTTTCATCAAAAATATTAGACTTTTCTACGTACGAATGGAAACCTTTCTCAGTAAATACGAAGCGTCAGATTGACAACATGGATTTCGAAAATCAAAATTACGGAAACAGCCATATTTTCTTTTCTTGAAGATGTCGCTTCATCAATAGATGAAAATGTAGCATCTATCGGAAAATTTTTAGATCTCTCAAAAGTTTTTTTCATTGATCATAATATTTTACTTTCAAAATTACCTTCGTGCGTAATTCGTGATATTGCTCTAGACTGATTATGTTCGACTTAAACAACGATATCAGAGAGTAAAAATACCGTACTGGAATGAAGGGACATTATTTACTCACCTTTCCGATGCATTGTCAATTGAATCGTTTATTTCAGAAACCCGCCAAACGCCAAATTTCTCATGTAGAGAAAAGTGAGAAAAAGTGTCCCAATTGTTCAGATTTCAAAATATTTTTTAATATTAAAGCAGTTAATAAATGAATATTTGTCGGATAAGTATGGAATAAGCGATGTGTCTATCCTCATGGAACAATATTCCACCGCTAAAGCGCATTTTAAATTTTGGCGTTTGACGGGTGTCTGAAATAAACGATTCAATTGCGCATGGGGTCCCGCAGTGTTCGATATTAGGCCCTATTCTCTTCCTAAAATACGTAAACCATATGTCTGGCGATTCGAGAAGGAAGAAGAGTTCTCTTTGCTGATGATACGATAATTCTTTGCAGTAAAAAAAGTAACTACAATACCAGGTGTTTCAAATTGGTTCCTTAATAACAAATTCATAGTAAACAAAGGGAAAACGCTTTCAGTGCAGTTTTCCATTTCAAATGGTGCGGATAACTGTTTAGTTAGTAACTTCATCTTTACGAAGGTACTTGTAAGAAGAGAAAGTTATTTAATCGTACGCCGGAAAACGGCGAATTTTCGGCAGAAAAACTCTTATTGCCGGGCCCTAGTAACCAAAAAGTGGATAAATCTAGTTGCTAAATGTGGAAAAAATTCCTCTAACACGTGATGTAGCCAGAATCCTTGTCGATTGACGTCAAAACGTCTCTGTCCGTCTGTGGTCAAAGCCAGCGCCTAAACCGTTTATCCGATTTTCTCCAAAACTGATATTCTCCAGTCAATCTGAATGAGCTCGAGACTCTGGAAGTTTTAAACGGATATTTTGATTATTGTAGTTATTTAAACATGAAGCGAGCATTTACGTTTTAAGCATCGACCCAAGTTGGATCCGTTTGGTGCTTCTGTGGCGTAGTGGTATGAGTGACGGCGAGTTAACTCTGAGGATCTGAGTTCGGATCTCGAAGCGGAAAATATATTTTACTGGTTGAAAACACTTTTGCAGGTTTATGTAGTATAATATAGCGGAACAGTTGGAAATAATGCGCGAAAGTATGTGGTGTTGTAGCTCCACTAGTGTTAAGGAATGTCGTATTTGTTCTTACTGACAAGATTTCTCTCGTCCCATTCTTGTTTTCCGTCGATGTAACACGTGCACAGTAGTTTATTTTGGACTGCCCTGCGAGGAACATTGTCATATGTGAACGTCCTCGAGGGGGAACGTGCGCGGAGAAACGACAGACCCACAAATATATCACTTTGGAGCATCAGAAGGGCTGAAGGAACGAAATGAACTTCCTGTTTTTTGTCTCTTGGGTTGGAGTTCCATGCTCTGGGACCATTTTTGTGCGCAAGTCTTGTTGTTCCATTCATTTCTCCTGGTCGGTTCCTACGCCGTCCCGAGCTGCTTCCGGCATGTAACAGTGAATGTTGTATTCACGTTTGGAGAAGTCAGGAGAAAATCATTCGATTCTTTGTTCAGCTTATCCGTACGGTTTATGTCAGATTATGTACGTAGTTTTTGAAATAATTTTCCACGCAATGCTTTTCGACTAATATCGGGGCATTTTCTTTTATAATATGGACAGGCTGATGATATGGCCCACCCTTCACTGCAGAAGTAGTTTGCACTCAAGCCGCTGAAGCGCAATCATATAGTAGAGAGTACATTTTTGCTCGTCGTAGATAGAACTTAACCCACGTTTTAAGCCTGATCTGCCATTTTGGACGTTTTCTCTGTTATTGCCAGCCGACTCTCGGCGATGGTTTTATGGTATGATTAATTATTTTTCTTTCAAGATTATTTTTTTGTATCAATGCTGTTTCCGTTTTTAGCGTAGAATTAAAGAACAAACTCGTTATTTGCACGAATTGATCTTATGCTGTAGCTTAGACAATTTTTCTCATCACACCTTTGTATGTTTTATGTATCCCACCATCCCATCAGTAGTCCAGCTGTGTCTATTCATCATGGAAAGATAAAGGGTATTTTCTGTCCTCGAAGCTCACTTGAAAAATATCACGCCAGTATTTTTTTAATGACTTCGTTCTATTGACTTCAGTTTGCCTTGATATGGACTGCATGCTTCGAAGATTTTGTTATTTTAAAAATATTATCTCCACTTTTTATGGCTCTTTTTATACAATTTTTGTCATTGAATAAAGCGTGTTCTATTCATAAATGTTGCATTTGCGTGCTAATTTTTCCTCAACAATTATTTCGGATGTGCGAATAAAATCAGTCTTCGTTTTCAGAACAAGTATAAAGCGGGCCATTTTATAAAGACACGAGGATGTCCCAGTGACCAGCTATTGGAAGAAAGTTTTTTTTCAATATGATAAGATCAATGAAAATTTTGAATCTTAAGCAACTTCTCGAGCATTAGTATTCAGCAGGTCTCGATCTGACGCAGTGGAAGACATTTCGTGTACCTGGCGAACCCCGGCGCATATGGTGTTGCCTAACAATCAGGGGAAAAGTCACGTGTAACTTCGTTTTACGAAATTTCCAACCCCATGTCCATTGAAAAAAGTGATTATCTTGTACCCCTCTGCATACCCTAGAACTTCGTAACATTTATTTTGAGACTATATGAAACAGGTAGAGAGAAACAGCTTTATATGCTCGTTGTTAAGCACGTTTTTCGGCCCGAATGGAGGGAATAGGAGTAAAAAGTTATACATTCACAACACAGGTCTACAAAAAATGTTGACATCTTTTTCAGATCCAATAACTGTTTTTATATATTTAAAGGGCAAGTATTACAGAAAGGACTTCAATTTTTCAGTATTACATCAACTATAAAAATAATTACATTAAAAAATCTTTGTAATATTCTTTTACTTGAAAATCCGCAAACATCATTTGACCAATAAAATTATATAAAAAACTTAAATACAGTTTGCATTAATTTTTTTCTTTATAACAGAATTAAGAACATGAAAATTAAACACAATAACTGACTAATAATGTAACTCATAAATTTCAAAGAAGGAGTCCTAAAAATCAATATTTGTGTACTCGCGTATGAGCAGTCAATAGAATCGTCGTTTGGACAAAAAGCTTATTGTGCCACTTATTCTCTTGCAATGTAGCAGGGTCATCATGTTGCGGTAATCAATAGTAGCCAGCCATCATAGATGTATTCCATCGCCTCTTAAGGTCCTTGATATTTTGGTGAAATCTCCCACTCTTTCTTCACAAAATGGTCCCAGGTTTCCTGGAAAACAGCATTAATGTGGGTGAAGAAAATGAACTTTCATACTTATGTTACATTCTAAGGATTCATATTTTTTCTGCATATTATTTAAATTATGCTCGTAGGTTGGATCTTTGTAGTTCTTTTGACTCGGGCCATATCAAAAGAACTTCAAAACTCAATGCCGTCTTTGTACCAGTTTCTTGAATCTGCAAAACTAACTACACGTTTTACGGGGGTCCTACCTTTTACCGTGATCCCTTAGCTTCAGTACAAAATAAGCCTCATAAACACAGGACAAAAAGAAAGAGCATTTTTATATTCAAGAGATCAACTTTCATACAGAATAAGCGTCAAAATCAGAAAAGGAAAATCTGTGTTGATCTATGTAATCCAAAGATTGAAGGATTGCGAGAAGATTTCACATGAGCATATCGTGAGAGCTTACATCCTTTCTGTATATACAAATCACAAAAATGTACATAAGAGATTTCGTCGATATTTTAGAATTTATTATTTACTCTGTCAACAATCTCTTATTTCCATTATCGTAGTGACATGCTTGTGTCACTACAATACATGTTTTTTAACAATCGTCATTCCTTTCTCTTCGTTGTGTCCGTGACAATGAAAACTTGGGAGTGAGTGGCATACCGAAACTTTCCTCCCCTTAGTGTTATGACATTCATAACTTGGTTATTGTAATGAATACTAAACGCTCTGATGGTGACAACTCTTCACTCTACCAGAAAGGAGATATTGCTTTCTGGCATTCTCACGTGAGAATAGATAAGGTTGCCAAAACATTAAAATGATTGTTTCATATAAAACCAACAATATTTACGTAATGTTTAGTTCATGTTTCATCCACCTGAGCACTAACGTCACAGTTGGTTCCACGGATCCCAATGTACCTCGTATATTTAAGAAAACACAGCGTTCATTTTTACACTACCTTTGAGGCAGAATGCCAGACGTGTTTTTAAAACATGGTTTCACCAGTAGGTCAGTTTGCCAGATGACATTAAACGATTAAATTTGATAGAAAATTTTAAATCCCAAGTAAATCGTTTCTGTTGCATAACTGTTTCTATTCAACTGAGACTATACTGAGCATCAAAAGGAAAATAACATTAATTTTAACAGTGATATTTCACGTATTATTTACCATTTGGACTGTATAATTCTAAACAACCTGTAACAAGTATTGTACCGCAGGTTCTGGGTCAGTGACCCCCATCTCGATCAGGTTTTTCGTCCAGTTTCCCTGATTCTTTGAGCAAATGCTGAGATGGCCCCTTGTTTTGCTTCTGGACATA
This sequence comes from Teleogryllus occipitalis, assembly GCA_011170035.1. Taxonomy (NCBI): domain Eukaryota; kingdom Metazoa; phylum Arthropoda; class Insecta; order Orthoptera; family Gryllidae; genus Teleogryllus; species Teleogryllus occipitalis. Next base: position 60,026 of record BLKR01002969.1, read on the forward strand.
AATGTAGCTTCAATATCTGTGCACGTCTTCTAGAATCCAGTGGGAAATATAGTTATTTAAATTATCGTTTTCCATGATGTAGTTGCAGAAAGTATTATTCCTTGACGAAGGACATGATGAGGGATAAGAGCTCAAATCTATAGTTCATTTATGCTTGAAAATAGATTTTATTACATCGGAGAGAATATTTTATTAACAATCCTTGCAAAAAACGCTCATTTCTTTCTATATTAAAAATTCGACTAGTATATAGCTTAGGGTAGGGACCACAGAATTATGAAAACGTGCACAAAATTCACTTCTCCCTGACGCACGTCACACACAGCTTTTAACTGTTTTTGACGTAAATAAATAAATAGGTCTAATCCATGTTTTTAGAAAAAAGTACGCTAAGTACTTCAATTTATTAATCAATGTTTTGCAACGGACTTTCAAACGATGTTTCGAAGTCTAAATATATAATATCTTTTTGGCTACCTACAGATTTGAAAATTACTCAACAACTAGTCATGACACCATTTACAGATAAAAAACGAGAGAGAAATTGCATTGCGAAAGAAATCTTGGCATTAGTATTGGAGGTGTAGGACAGGTTTGAAAAATAGTTGAACTTGCAATTTTTTAAATGTTGGAGGTTCTAATGAAAATCGGAACTACAGCACATTTATAAATGTGCTTTCGTCTATTGGAGCTAGAAGAAAATTGCAGCAAGAGAAAATTGAAAATGCCATTGGAGCTTCGTGTAGAGAACCTCCAAAATTAAAATACCTTAATTATCTTTCAAAGAGAAAAACTAAATCTTACTCCTGATGTGATTACTAAGATTGCTCTAAAATGTTCCTAATCTGTTCGAGTTATACGTGACACATCCATCCATCTGTCCATCTATATAGGCGGCATTATTTTCGGATGTAACACTGCGTATGTTCCTTTAGCACCTGTATCAATCTTAACCTCACTGCACTAATAGAACAACGAATAGACTTAACGGCACTAATAGAAGTTAATCCTGACGTATGTGCGAAGTTATACCTCAAAAGAACCGTGAAACGGATTTTACGAATTCGAGATCGTGTTATTAAGGTGATTTCAGTATAAGTAAAAAAAACTATTCTCTGTTCGCATTCTTTAGAGATTCGTAATAAAATATTTACGAAAGAAAGATAAATTTTTAGTCGCACTGCTGCGGGAAGCTAGAATTTGTCGTGAAAAATGAAGAGACGACAGCCAACCATTCAATCTTTCAAAAAAATTACGTCTATTCTTCATAAGATTCCGTGAAGCACCAACAACTTCCTGCTCACTTGGGGCTTGAATATATGCACTTCTACACGAAAGCATGTTTTCATTTCAAAAGTCAAGACATTTATTTCCCACTTCTTTAGAGGTGCGCACGTGTAACCTTCCTGCAGTTAAGTGCGTGGAAGCGCCATGCTTTTTCCTTCCGTTCTCTCCCATTCTAATTTAACAGCAGGAAGGGTGAAAAGAAATGCTCGAGGGTAGCAAAGCCAACGCTCTCCTCTGCTCTCCATCCGTTGTTAATTCTGCGTCGCGTCAGTAGCAGGTCGAGAGAAACGGCTTTTTATGCTCGCTGATTAAAAAAAAAGCGAAGCACGTTTTTCGGCCCGAACGGAAGGAAGGGAAGTAAAAAGTACATTAATATTCGAAAGATGGGAGGATTACGAGAAGATTTATCCCTTCACATGGGCTTTCCGTGAGGTGACACCCCCTTACGCGACTCTGGAGAAGGCAATGGGGGAGGTGCAGGAGAGAGGGGTGAGGTGCGATCAACCCTTCCTTTTCGAGCGCGTGACGTGGCGTGGCGTGCGGGAACGGTGAGAGGCGAAAAGTCTGGTCCGTTTCCTTTCGCATTTAAAAGCGGAGGTATGCGGCGGCGGTGGCGGCAGAAAGCTGGAGCAGCATGATGGATAGTTGGGGCGAGGTTTTTTGTGACGCCCATGGTGCCTTGGGTGCAGATGAAGGCGGGTGGAAGTAGTGAGCGAGGCGCGGGACTCAATTGGCGTCGTGCGAAAGAAGTGCATTGCTTGATCAACGTTACCTGAAAAGATGGTAGTTTAAAAGAGAAAATAATTCCTGAATTCGGTATAAAGTTGAGATAATGGATGGCAATTTAAATTTTAAAATCTTAGTTTAAAAGTTTTGTTTCAATTATATTAAATACCACGTGATTTTTAAATTAAATTCTTAAAGAAAGCATCGGTATGTCAGGACATGTAACTTGAGCACACGCTTTTAATTAAAGATATTAAGTGCGGGAATGGAATACTTTCTGTGTACCACGTATATTGTTTTATTATGTTAATATTCTGCCCTTTTAGCGGGAATTGAATTATTATTGAATCCTAATCTTGATTATTTGTAGGAACTACTAATAGATGTGGATGTTTCCACTTCTGTTAGTTTCCACACATGTTATTGCATAAAAAGTAAGTGATCGGAACAATTAAAATGAACTTGCAAATATCTTAATTCAGTTAGTGACAAGAACAGTTGTGCTATGAATCCCTGCGTGCGACGAATATTTATGCTTATCCCGGGGTCATTAACATAATTAGTCTATGTGTTATACATTTATATTCCAATTCAAATCGAAAAAAACTCTTTAATGACGTTATGCGTCATATTATGACAATACATTTTGATTGAAAATATTTTAGATTAAATGTTGAATAACACATAGAATTACCGAGAAAATGTCTTAAAATTAAAAGTGTGTCCATATTAGAACTGATAATGGTAATAATTAATAAATGTATTTATTTGTAATACATCCAGTGACTGAGAATGGGAAACCGAAAAATTGACTAAATCATGCGTACTCTATTTAATAAATCAAACAGAATCAGAATTCATACGAGTACAGTACACGCTGAATAAAAAAAAAACAAGAAATAAAATTGCTGCTTTTTGCCTTTCGTATCATTAAAACTCGTGTTTCTGTAGAAATCAGTCGTTTCTGATTTGTACTATTTGCTCCCGCTTCCTTACTCACCTCTGCGTCGGCCGGCCTGTACTAGAGCTTCTTGTCTTTCGAAAACAAATTTTCCCGATACTTGACCCGTTTGGGGCTCTACCTGTCGTTCCTCCACGTCCCTCGCTCGTCCGTCCCCTGCCCTCCTATCCGGAGGGGGACGCGCCGGGACACTTCCCTATTTAAACGGCTCCACGCTCAGCTTACGTGTCACGAGTAGCCGTTCTCATTAATGACTCCCTTTTATGTCGTGTGCATTGTGAAGTGTTATAATGGGACTCCGGTTTACTCCATCTTGTTCTAAAAGTTTCTCAGTTAACGAATATACATATTAATGGACCGAAGTGTGTACATAAAGACGCTGCGCGTGTTTTCTCTTTTTTCCTCCTCTGGGCGAAGTCGAGGGCCTATGATGTCCGTTTACAAGTCCTCAGCCTTTTGTCATTAAGGCTGCTGTAAGTAGCGGGCCATGTTGACAGATCCCAAGACTCGGCGGCGGCAGCGGCGGCGGCGGCGGCGGCGGAGGCTGCGACGTGGTCGTCTCCGCCGCGACGCGACCGACGTTCGGGTTTCCCGGATCGCAGCGATTCCTCCGGCTCCAGCCCCAGGCAGACGCCCCCTTCCCCTGGGGCGCTGGTCTCATCAGAGCCTTTCAGAAGCCTGAGGCGCGCGCCTGACAGCTCACACATCTTCCCTCGTACACCTTCATATTGGAGACTAACACCAGCAACAACAAAAACTGTTTACAAATAATAATAATAATAATAATAATAATAATAATAATAATAATAATAATAATAATAATAATAATAATAATTTGTATAAGAACTTGGCTAAACTCCGAAACAAACGACTGGGAAGTTCAAGACATTGCTTAATTGGGAACCAAATAAGCTAGAACCTAGATAAACCTAGATCTGCTCCTTAAGAAGCTAGTAGCATCCTGGAGTAGACTTTATAATGAAGATTTAATCGTGAATTAAAGGAAAATAATAATAATAATAATAATAATAATAATAATAATAATAATAATAATAATTATTATTATTATTATTATTATTATTATTGTTATTATTGTTGTTGTTGTAGTAATTATTGTTATTATAAATGTGTGCGGTCCTGATGTTTTTTTTTCCAGTAGAATAGTGCAGTGAGACGTTTGCCCTCTCGTAAGAGGCGACTAATTCCTTTCTTCTGATGCATCCTTTTTCACATGTCTGTTTCTTCTTCCCTACTTCTGATACCCAGAATGTGGAGCAGCACTGACTACACCACCTGCTACAGGCCAATGAAAGAAGGGCTTATAATACACAATTACTACGAATGAAGATTTGATACACTGTTACTTTAAGGTAACGTGTCTAGAAGCCACGTGCATGTGATACACACATAAACTGTGAAGGGAATTCATGTCTATCTATCCGAACACGCTGTTGGAGACCAATATCGTAGTATCTTGAAAAAAATTCTAATATCAACTGCAAGTATTGAAGAAATCAGAGAATAAGTAAAAAAATCTCTTAGTGCTACTGAAGAGGATTTGATGATGCAGAGTCAAATGACTGTTGACGGTGAGAATGAAACCCTACCTAATACAAGCACTGAAGGAGACCAGCAGTTAGGGGAGGGATCACTTACTTAGAGGAAGGAGAACGTACGGAAGAGAATCTTCATAAATTTATGAGGACTGCTATTACTGAATTTGAAGATACAAATCCAAGCTACCTAAATTAAAAAACACTTCCAAAAACTCACGAAAGTAATAGATGTGGGGAACACCAAGATTCTTCGAGCATACATGAGTAATTCCCTGACTATTGAGCATTTTTATTGTATACTTTTTAAAAAATACTTACTATGCCTGTAACAATAATGTACTTCAGCTTCCGTATCAATTATCCCCATTTCGATCAACTGTTTGTCCAATTTCTCTGGTTTATTGAGCAAATGCTGAGATGGCCCCTTATTTTGCTTCTGGGCATAAATGTCCAGACTATGCCCACGTTTTGTGGAGCCCTCCTTTTGCTCGTAGTGGTAGGAGTAGAGCTGGGGGTGAGTTATTATTTTGTTAGCAATGCAGAAAAATCAAATCTGCAATTCGTTTGCCGATGTCAATACGTTTTCTATAACTCGGAACGAAAATGTCTAGTTTTTCAAAAGTTGCTTAACTCGCGCTTTTTAAATTTTATTATTATTATTATTATTATTATTATTATTATTATTATTATTATTATTATTATTATTATTATTATTATTATTATTATTATTATTATTATTTTAATTGTTTTATTGTTTAAACTTTTATTAATCGTTCAACTATTTATAGTTAAAATGTTGGGAAGGGATTCTGGAACTCAATAGAATGTACGCAGATGATCTTCTCCCCCATACGTCATATACAGTTACTATTTTTGACTAAATAAAACAAATGAAATCAACCCCACATGATTACTGTGGAGTCCAGTGACGATTGTGAAAGTTATCGAAATTGTCTTCATCTGGAAATGGACGAGTTCGCGGTAAAACATAAGTGTCATTCCGAAGTGAGAAAGATAGCTGCATAAAAAAATAATAATCTGAGGTTGAGCTCAATTGGTAGTATGTATCCGGAACGGGTAAGGATCTAGAAGACTGACGGACGGGTAAAGAAGATAATGTATAGGCATGGTACCCACCTGTAACGAGAAAACTCCTACATTTCTACATGCAAGTTTAGTTTCTCAGTGCAATTAAACAGAATCTATCAGTATCGTATTGCTTGAGGTTAAACAAACTGCGTAACAAAATTCAAACTAATAATTTTCTATTTATTAAGTCTAAAAAAGACTTCTACCGACCAATAGAGCAGAAAACTCAATAATCTCAATTATCGAACCTTTCAAATTGTTAAAAACTTTGGGAGAGCCAGCTATCATCTACAAATAACTTAAACTTCGAGCCAATCTGGGTGAGAGAAAAGCAACAAAAGTCACATTGACCGATGGGAAATCATCGAATGCAAATCGACAAACAACAAACAAAAAGATTTAAGAACTCGTGTTTTCGAAAAACGAATTGCGAAGATCTTCTCTGCGTCAGTGCAAATGGAAATATGCTCTGGAAATATGGAAATATGTCTGTGGGTGCTGGTAAAGCATAGCTCCTTGATTCAGTAGATTACATCGACAATTAACTCCAATGAATAGAACGCCTGCTTAGGTTGTGTCGATTTTTATGCAGCATTCATGAATATTGTGGGTCGTATATAGACAGTCACCATGATGTGAAATTGTTGATGTGTTGTATCTTGCATTTCAGTAAAAAATCCAACCCTACGTGTATGACGCTACTGTGATGGATTATTCAATTGTAACGCGAATTCATTGTAAAACTCTTATCATTTAATTTAAGAAGGGAAAGTACAACTTCACCGCAAAATTGCACTAAACTCGAAGTTCTAATTCGTTAAGTCATATTTGTAATCTAAAAAGCACTTTCGCCAGCAAAATGGGCTCTGTAATTAGCTGATGTACAAATCAAGGCATAACATACAAAGTTGATCTCTTGGATTTATGCTAAATATACAATTCAGTATTCTGAATATTTATGCAACTGATTTTGAGGCCATTTTATAGTGAAAATTGTGTTGTAGAGCACATGAACGAAGTGAAACTTCATGTACGAGGTGTAGCTAGTGAAAAGTATTGGACCATGCAATCAGTAAAAAATATTAATTACTAAAAAAGATACTCTACCTTGGGAGTACTTGACTTTTACGCTGGTGGTGGAGCTTGAGTACCCCGATGACCCTGAGAGCTTTGCCGGCGGTAGCGTAGCTACTGGTAGGGCCTCCCTTGTCGGACAGGTCGATTGGGAGGGTCAGACGAAGTACTCCAGAAGAGGACCTATATCGAGGCGATGGCCTCGAAGGAACCCTTCTCGCCGGGGATTGATAGGGAGAGCCCGTGCCCAAAGTAACGGGCGGAGTCTCTAACGGCCAATGTTGGGCGGAAGGAGCAACCCTTCATGTGGGGTTCATACACTTGGTGGCAGATGGAAAGGCCATAAGGTAGCAGCCCCATCACACCACAAACTTCGCGAGAGGCTGGTAACCTCTTCGGAGTTGAATTTCATACTCGCAATCTTCACAAGATAAAGCCGGACGAAAATAGACGACGACCAACACGAAAAGGACAAGAATAAAGAATTTTCGGAGGAATTAAGAATAGCGACTTGGAATGTAAGAGGATTGGGGCCTAAAGAGATGGAGCTGAGAAAACTTATGCTCGAGAGAAAGATACAAATTGCAATCATCACAGAAACTAAGAAAAAAGGGATAAAAGAACTGGACGAATACATAATGATTTATAGTGGTGTATCTCAAAATACAAGGGCACGAAAAGGAATAGCCATTCTTATTCATAAAAGTTGGAAATCAAGAATTGAATGCTACAATTTCAACAACGAAAGAGTGATATCTTTAAGATTTAGGATTTCCAGAGGTGATCTGACCATAATAGGACTGTATGACCCAGAAAAAGGGGAAATGGAGGAAACGCGAGATTCATATCAGCTATTGCATAAAAATATTGATAAAACAAATAGAAATGACCATCTCATCGTATGTGGTGACTTTAATGCGGGTATCGAATACATCGATACCCGGAATAGTTGGGTCATTAGGAGAAAATAAACTAAACAATAACGGAAATGAACTTATACAATTTCCAATACAAACAATTCAAGGATTTATAATACTTTCTTCAGGAAACGAGATGTAAATAAATATACTTGGTGCGCAAGAGGATGTAATTCAATAATTATTTCCTAATAAATGAAACTTTGAAATCGCAAATAAAAGATGTGTCAGTTTATCGAGGATGTGATATAGGTTCTCACCCCTTTATATTGATTAGCAAGTTCAATTTCTGGAAAAGATGGAGGACTCCAAGACGATATAAAAGTAATTTTGAAGAAGTATACAAAGTACATTTTCTGCAAGAAGCAAGAATAAAAAATCTGTACCAAACTAGATTGCAGAAATACTTATTAGAAACACCAACTGGGAACGATATAGAAAGAATGGAATCATGTGCAAAACTGCATTCAAAATACGGCAAGAGAAGTTATTGGAAAAAAGAGGAAAATAAGAAGTAAGAAGGGTCTGAAAAGTTGGAACAGCGAGATTGAAAACCTACCAAGAAACAAACAAACATCCTATCTTCAACATCTACAACAAAAATCTGAGGAGAGTAAAGAAAGATACAAGGAAAAACGTAATTTAGCAAAAACAGGTATTCGACAAGCCCAGCAATAAGCATTGAATACATTTATAAGCGAAATTGAAAATGATATTTGAAAATGATACAGTGAGAAAAGATGTAACTAATAAGACAGACTGGATTAAGCACTATAGAGACTTATGGTACAACGAAAACGAAACCCAAGAAGAAACATGTGAAACAATATGCAGTGAAGTCGATCACATAACGATAAACGAGATCCAAGAGGCTTTGAAAGAACTTAAAAATAGGAAAGCAACGGAAACAGACAACATAAATGCAGAACTATTAAAATATGGCGGGATGATGCTCCATTGGTGACTGCAACATATCATAAATTATTGTCGGCAAAATAATATAATACCAGAATCATGGAAAACAGCAAAAGTAATATCCATTTTCAAGAATTGTAATCGCAAAGATTGTAAGAATTACAGAGGAATCAGCATTTTAAATTCAGTATACAAGTTGTACGATAGAATATTAAATAAAAGGCTAAAATGTATCTCAGAAACTCTCACTGGTGAAGAATAGAATGGGTTTAGAAAAGGGAGATCGACTACAGACAATATAGTCATACTGCAACAAATTATAGAAAAAAGAATTCAATCAACAGACACACATAGCTTTCATATATTTTGTAAAAGCCTCCGATAATGTAAATAGAGTGAAACTGGTCTATAATGGAAAATAATGGCTATCCTCAAAAGTTAATAGAAACAATAAAGAGCTTGTACAAAAACCCTACTATTGTAATAAAAGTAGGAATAAATGAAACTGATAAAATAATGATGTACAAAGGAGTGCGACAAGGATGCTCAGTCTCACCAACACTTTTTAATATTTATTTATTTATTTATTTATTTATTTATTTATTTATTTATTTATTTATTTATTTATTTATTTATTTATTTATTTATTTATTTATTTATTTAATTTATTTATTTATTTATTTATTTATTTATTTATTTATTTATTTATTTATTTATTTATTTATTTATTTATTTATTTATTTATTTATTTATTTATTTATTTATTTATTTGTTTGTTTGTTTGTTTGTTTGTTTTACGTCAAAAAACAGTTCAAACTTTTAATATTTATATTGATGACATCCAAAATTGGAAGCAAATTACTTACAAAGGTATTAAGATATCAAAAGAAAATATTTTCAATATTTTACTCTATGCAGACGACGCTTTAATATTCCAGGAAACAGAAGATGATTTACAGTATGCATTATGCCACTTAAATCATTTATGTAAAAAGTAACAATGTTGAAATTTCGAAAGTAAGAACGAAAGTGATGGCATTTTGGGGAAAACATCTAATACAATCCAAAATTATTTTTGATAAAATAATTTTAGAGCAAGTTTCCAGTTTCAGCTCTTCCAACTCTTCTGTACGGCAGCGAAAGTTGGGTACCAACAAAAAAAGCTCAAGTAGAATACAGGCCACTGAAATGAAGTTTCTGAGAAGAACGCTAGGCTGCACGAAAGAAGATTGTATTCGTAACGAGAAGATTAGGGAAAAACTACATGCCGAAGAAATTGGAAGCAAAGTAACCAAATACCGAAACAACTGATATCAACATACGCAAAGGATCGATAATACCAGACTACCGAAATTGGCATTACTTTATCAGCCGCATGAAAGAAGAGACGTGGGGAGACCCAAAAAACGATGGAAGAAAAACTTGTGAAGATGGAACAGACTCAAGCCTAATCCATGAACAGCAGAAAAAGAAGAATAAAGATTAAAAGTTTCTGACGCTGCGTTCGAAACGAGGACTATATGAATACAGCCATACGATACCTAGACTTGCCCTTGCTAAAAATATTAGTCATGGTACTGCGCTACGAGTCAGAGTATGGTATAATGAATTTTGCAATATCATTTGTTTATAGTGAATTTCTTTTCCAACCGTTAAAGATGCCTCCATACGAGTCGCTTCACTCAATAGAGAATATGAAAGTAGTACACAATAAAGATTAGGTTGATATTGACCGTACCAACGCTTTACGTTATAAAAATTTCGATAGAAGTTTTTTTTAGTTAATAACTCGAAACAAGTTGAAATATCGAAACGGAAGATTGACTGCTGCATTTGAAATAAAAGAGAATTTGAAACTATAAAAATCGAGGGCATTTAGCAGCAATTTCCGGCCGGAATTGGGAAATTGTTAACGTAAAATTTCGATAATACCGCCATTGAAAGAAGCGTCGTGCTTACTCGAAATATGTAGTGACAAATATTTCGCTTGGTGAAACTGTTGAAACGGAAATAATTATAATATTGGCGACCTTCCCTTGAGTGCGCCACAGATAATAACTAATGTGATTTGTATTGCCATATATTTTGTCCAGAAATTACAGATAAGTAGAGGAACACCAAATGAGGGAATAATATATTCTTAACTAGTATATTTGTTTGTTTTTTCCGTAAGAAAATTAGATTCCGGGACTCGAACTCACAGACAGGAGGATGAGAACAACTGAAACGTTCCTGGACGAATGTGTAGTTCTCGCACATTTGCAATGATCAGTTTCAAATTTTCTCGTAAGAACTTTCGTCATAAAGAAGAATTGGGTTTGAGCCTCCGCAGAAATTGAGAGATTACTGCGGCGCACCTTTCGTTCACTGAACGAAGTTAAGTAACGTTTTTGTCAGCTTAAAATCATTTCTAAATGGAATTTTGCGAGAAGAAAGCTAAATTACGCTTTTGGAGATATACTTTGCAGAATAAATAAAACTAATTTTCAATAAATGCGAAATATATTGACTAAAAAATAGAAATTCAATTACAAACAAAAAATTGCGAAGAGGAGAATGCCAACAGTATTCATCTGAAAAATTTTAATAACTGTTACGCCATAATCCATCAATTATTAAACTGGGAGAGGTCGCTCAAGGGCTTCAACTGATGTCAATGCAGTGCCTCTGATCGGGAGGTCCTAGGTTTCAGTCCCAGGGTCGCACGATTTTCGACACTAACAAGAGAGCTAGGTCGAATTCCGTCGCTCTCTAGGGGAGAATTCTAGCGGCCGGCTGCTCTGATCGGTAGTTTTCTGTGTTCTCCGATCAATACCACGCGAAGGCCGGAGCAGTACCCTAACAAATGGACAAAGGGCCGCGCGTGATCTTTCCTTCCCATTCCTTGTCCCATCTTCATCCCTTACTCACACACACTTACACTACAACACATAGCGGGAGATCGGTCGGGCGTTTAGAGCTTGTTCCGGCTGGGGCGGTACATCGCTAGTGGGAGATACCTAGTTAGGGAAACCCCGTTAGCCGACGGTAGGTTGCATGTGAATGGATCTCATGAATCAGCGGGAGAAGATCATTGTCAATTCCCGCGATAAAAACATGCATTACACTTACGGGACTAATAACCTTACCATTTTACGCGCCCGGAATCACTAATCAAAGCATGTGATACCTGCATTTCAACCGCCTATAAAAACTTTAAATACCTTTATCCGAACACTTCATTTTCCATTTGTCCCAGCATTGCAGTCAATGAAAAAGTGTAATGCAAATAAGCAAAATATTATTTACGGCCCCCTTTCAGTTTGTTACATTCAAATTAAGCGTTAAACAGTAAAAACAATAACTATTATATAATCTATTACTTGTATTAATTAAATTAAATAGTAGTAATTGAGTTTATCATTCTACACTTAACGTTTAACTTATTTGAAAGACTCTTCTCCAAGATTCTTCACTAGATAGATACTATATGATAACCATTTTAATGTGGGCACACAAAATATCATCTAGTTATCCTAGTATAATGCTACTGAATCTCTGACTCTAATTTCACTGCATTTTGAATACGAAATGTTTTCTGAAAACAACGTGAACAAAATCGTTTTCAGAATGACAGAAATTTTCCTTGAAGTGAAGTGAAATGAAGTGTTCCAAACGCCTGGAGGAAAATATTAAATGATCTGTCAGAGACAAATCCAAATAGTTGATATATATGCCTCAAAAACAATGAAATAATATAGCAAGTATTTCATTATCGAATAATGAAAGAAAGGGTTGATTTGATGTGTGTTAATTATATACTGTGTAATAAATAATGTCATTAAATATTCAATACATCCAAGTTATAATATACCAGGAGATGTTGCTCAGGGCATCAACTGATATCACTGCAGTGCTGGCACTAGCTTGTAGGTTACATCGAATTCAGTCGCTATCTGGAGGAGAATTCTGGCAGCCAGCTGCTCTGATCGGTAGTTTTCCGTGGTTTCTCCGATCAACACCAAGTAAATACCGGAGAAGTATCATAACAAACGGGCCATGGACCGCACGCGATCTTTCCTTGCTCTTCCTTGTCATATCCTCACCCCTTACGTACACAAACACTTACATGTACACACACAGACACACACACACACACACACGGTTAGGCAGTATTTAAATATTTGTATTTGAAATACGTATTTTAAATACATTTTGTATTTGAAAATCTATTTTTGATTTTTTGGCCATGTATTTTAGAGATATATTCAAATACACAAAATAGGTGTATTTAAAAAAAGGAATACTTAAAATACATTAAATACAGATAAAGATAACGAGGATACATTGAATTATTCGCTTTTTTAATTTTTTTGTTCACTATATTTTGTTTTCTACTCATATTTTGAGAAACCACTGATATTTTACCAAATAACAATCGCGTAAAATCTGCCAGGGCATCGTCCGATCGAGGTCTGTGCCCATTGTGTTCTTGTCTGTAGAGCGGGGACACTGCTTGGAGACGTATGAGAATTTGACGCCGTGCGGGATACCTTATCTACTTCGGCGAAGCCCGTCTGGGGGTTCCAGAGATCAGGAAATTGCTCTCGTCTTTCCGACCTTCGCAATGATCAGTGTTCCTTACCAAGAACACGATTGTCATAAAAAATAGCGCTCCCGGCGCCTTTCGATTATAGAAGGTAGAATTACACAAGATAGGCGGAGTTCTCTTCGACAATAATTTGGTATTAGTTTCTAAGTCTGATGCACGCAAGATCAGTAAATTTGCTGTTCCTGTAAAGCATCCTTGCTACAATGCCAAAGAGAAAGTGTCTAGAAGTGCATTGCTAAAATAATGCATTTGTGGAGAAGATTCGCGGCGGACGGAAATGTGTTTCTTTGTCAGTGTTTCAAACAGGTTGTAAACTGTGCCAAAAATATAACTTACAACATAAAAATATTGCAACTCTAGTAAACAATGCGAAAAAAGTGAGAAAAACTATCCAACCCTTCTTCAGCAATTGCAACCAAAAAATGAAGACAAAAAAGAATTCAACACTGACTTGCTCCATGCCGCAAACATTCCATTTTCAAAACTTGAAAAACCACGTTTAACCAGTTCGTTACAGAATATACTAAACATAAAATTTCACACGAGTCAACTCTTAGGAAACATTATCTAACTCCGCAATATGTTTTGACAATCGAAGTAATTCGATTTGTTTTTAGAGAAATGTGTTCATCATCTATGCAGTACGTATTACGTCTAAAGTTTAGTATTATTTTCTTGCTTATTGAGACATTTTTATGCCTATTTTCAACCATAATGCCCATTTCCCTGTCTATTTTTAAATTTTTACTTCCTATATGCGTGCCTATTTTCAAATATAATGCCTGTTTCCCGGCATATTTTTGAGTTTTTAAGTGCCTATTTGCCTGCCTTTTTGCCACCTTTTTAGTGCTTACATTTCCGAGCTCCAATAACACTAGTTTATGTTCATCTGCGCCAGTTGAACGACTCTTTTCCTTTGCAAGTTTTATACATTCGCCAACTAGGTATGTGTGTGTATATGTGTATATATATATATATATATATATATATATATATATATATATATATATATATATATATATATACTGAACACCCCGTCAAAATTCCCGCGGCGCGTCGTGCATTTGCAGCTCTTCCGATCAGGTGTCGTTGTCTCTAAGTGAGCTTCGCTCCGCGTGGGAGTTACCTCTGTAAAGTCGTAGCATTTTAGTCATCGGACCGCACAAGGCGCGGACCGGCGCGTGGGAGGGGATGGTCCAGGCGTCTCGGACTGGCGGTGTAACCGCAGCTGTCGCTTCGAGAGTGCAGGCCGCCGGGGGCATATCTGGGAACATCTGGGGGTCAACTAGCGCAGAATGATGTGTGAGGACAGATCGTCTGCAGCTGGCGGCGAGCCCCATTTTATTTGGTTATGGTTTATTTTCACCTCGTCAAATGCTAGGACCCGTGCAAGGATTATTTCCTCTTACTTAGCCGGCGCGGCGTAATGACCGAAAAGAATAGTTCGTGAAACGATGGATAGCACACCATAAACCACTCCGCACTGATCGACTACTCCTTCCACAAAATTTAATAGACAGAGCTGTTTCGACTAGTCCCCTCAAATTTTTGAGAGTTCTCCTCTTCCAACGGAAAAAAAATTATCCCTGCTGCGGGGTCCCTCGGTTTTTCCTCGGGAGCCAATGACAAAATTCAGTTCCTGCTCTTATCTTGCGAATTTTTCATTGGCCATCGTGGATTTCGCTCCACTTGACCGATGCCGGCGTCAGGCGATGACGTCGCCAACGCGCCACGTTTAACTTGGCGGACCGCCTGAACCAACGTTTCGATTCGCCGTTCTGGGTTCGGTTCGTGGGCATTAGTTGGGCTACGGCTCATATATATATATATATATATATATATATATATATATATATATATATATATATATATATAGAGAGAGAGAGAGAGAGAGAAGTTGTTCATAAATTTATTATTCAATTATTAATTTATTGTAATTGACAATTGCATTAAATTATTTCAATAAAAATTCAAAATACAAAATTGTTTCTTAAGAACAGGTTGCTTTAAAATTTTTAGACAACGGACAAGAGACCCGTTCTTAAGATAAATATTACTATGAGAAGACATTTTTGAAATTTTATAAAACAAAATTATTATATTTATTGTATTTTGAGTATTTGAGGTATTTTAAATTAGTATGTATTTAGCAATTCAAAACCCAATGTATTTTGAGTATGTATTTAAATACTTATTTACAAAGTATTTTGACGAAGTATTTAAATACTAAATTTAAAGTATTTTGCCCCACAAACACTTACACTAACATGCACTGTACTACCAGGCATGCCGGGAGACCGGTCGGGAACTTGGAGCTCGTTTTACCTGAGGCGGTGCCCTGCTGTTGGGAGAAACCTGAATGAGGAAAATCCCGCTAGCCGACGGTGCTTCGGTGCCGGATCTTGCCATCCAGCGGGGGAAGGTCACCGCCACGTCCCGAGGAAAACCATGCACTACACTTACGGGACCAATGACCTTATCAGTTGACGCGCCCGGAATCGCTAACAGTCAATCATCAAGTTATAATACGTGAAATATTCCTTCTATGTAGGCCTACTGACTAGACAACTCTCACAATATGAATACAAATTATGCAATATTTATATGAAAACATTATTATTATTATTATTATTATTATTATTATTATTATTATTATTATTATTATTATTATTATTATTATTATTATACTTCTTTATTACTCCTCTACTTCTCAAGAAATGTCGGAGCATTCCTGCTGGTCTGTTTGCTTCAGCGGTCCTGTCGGTTATAATTGTGCAGTCCCACAGTATTCCTGCGAGGATTTTACTGATAACTTGTTCAAGCTTCCACTTATAATACCGCTGCTCTTATTCTACTAGCTGATATCTCTTTGCAAGTGCCTGATGAATTACTTTAGCTACATTATTATGTCGCTGCAAGTATTCAACTTGTGCCAAAGGTGGACATCCATTGCATGTATGTTGTATAGATTCATTGGTAGTTTTACATATTCGGCATTTGGTATCGGTCTCCTGGCGCTTAACATATTTTTGATAGGCTCTGGTTTTAATAACTTGGTCTTGTATGGAGAACAGGTATCTCTGTTTCACCATACAGACCTGCCGTTTGCAGCCATTCTGTAGACCATTTCAGATCAACATCCTCAGAACTCAACGTTTACTATAAACCTGCCATGCAGTTCTTTTGCCTTCCAAGAATTAATTCCGGCTTGAACTGTCAAGTATGGGAATCCCCATGCCATTTAAAATGAACAACACAATCCCTTGGACTCCTCATAACAATGCCGTTAAATACCTGGGTCTCCACATGGATACTACACTCAACTGAAAAATACACATATATACCAAAGTCCAACACGCGAAAGCCAAAATAATACAGCTAAACCGCTTATAAATAACAGTAAACTTTCACTAAATAACGGTATCACCTTATACAAAACCATCATTAGACCTCTTCTCCTGTATGCTTGTCCAATTTGGACAAATGCTGCTACATATAATATCTACAAAATTCAGATTATTCAGAACAAATGCCTAAGGCCTATCACCCACGCCCCCTGGTCCATTTCCAATAAGCAATTGCACCACGAATTTAACATAAAACCCATCGCAGATCACATAAACTTTCTTCCCAATAACTTTTATTCCAACCTAACCCTCATTAATCAAAATAGACATATAAATATAGAAATATATAATAAAAACCCAACAAGAATAAAAAACAGAAATCCTATCCATTCTTTTCTGGAAATTTTTACAAATGTTAGTAATTTTCAGAGGTGCTCGGTGAGTCCCCTCGTCAATTGTAGTTTAGAGTTAGTATATAAGAATTAGATATAAATCAACAATACAAATGAGTTTAATGTAAACTGAACTTTGTAAGTCAATCCTATACAAAATAAAATTTAAAAAAGTATAGGAAATCTCTGTTATCTTAGGCTAGACTTATTGCGCTGATGTTTTTATCCTGAGAGCAATTTGCTTTATGAAGTGGAGTATGAACTGAAAGAAAATAGTGTCGTAATTTCTCTTCCTGCTGACAACATAGTGCTTCCAAATTAAATGCATTATTTCGAGATAGATATAATCACTGTACTGAACAATGTGGATGATGGAGTCGATGTTTAGTACGCGCCGTTCTCAATTTTCTGTCGAAAGCTTGTAAAGAGGTATCCGTCCATTTTATCACTCTGAAGGTATAAGTTGCTACAGGAATAATCCATGTGTTAATTGCAGCCATTTTATTTCTTGAGCTGATGCTCGTCTCACAAATTTTATTTAGTGGATAGAAATCTGGATAGTACCTTCTTTTGAATACTATTTCTGATATTCTTGTCAGATATTTCCAACAACTGCACCATCCCCAGATATTTACACGAGTCTTCATTGCCTAGGCATTGTATGATGGCGTCACCTGAGAGTTGTAATTCGCTATTCTCATGTTGGACTTTACCACGTTTGACATTTAATATCATTCATTTATCAAATTATTATTATTATTATTATTATTATTATTATTATTATTATTATTATTATTATTATTATTTTTTAATTTCCTTTATCACAATTTAACTTGTTTCCATACGTGTATCTCGGTTACCATGAACAAGAGATGCACGTTCCAACTGTCATAATCAGCACTGGATCAACCATCAATGTTCAGAAACTTCCTCACGATGTTACATGTGTCCAGTATTACAATCTTTTGCATCTGGATGTATAACCCCTTCTTCAGATGCAGTTCAGCTAGGGATTCATGTAGGAACTTAGGAATTTCACCAGTGGCGCCTAGAATTATTGGTACAATCGTCACCATTTCCACGTCGCTCCACATTTCCTTTATCTCGTTTGCCAGAGGTTGATATTTTAGAATTTTTTCACTTCTTTTCTTTGGGATGTTGTGAGCTAACGGGACTGCGACATCAATCAGATACACCTTTTTGTTTTTCTTGTCATGCCATACAATGTCCGGTTTATTAGATGATACAGACCTATCTGTTATTATGGACCTGTTCCAGTACATTTTGTGATTATTTGTGTCAATGACTGGTTCGGGTGTGTACTTATAGTATGGTGTTCGGTTACCCGTCAAAAGGTTATTATTGTGGCATAGTTGCTGATAAACCACTTTACAAACGTCGTCATGTCGTTTTGTATATTCTGAGGATGCTAGAGAGCTGCATCCACTGATAATGTGATCTATATTTTCCCTATGTTCTCCACATAGCCGACATTTGTCATCACGAACGTTAGTGTCTTTCAGGATAAATTTACGGTAGTTTTTAGTTGATACTACTTGGTCCTGAATAGCTACCATGAAACCCTCTGTTTCCGCAAAAAGTTCTCCCAAGCACAGCCATTTAATTGACGACTTACGGTCCATCAGTTCTCCCTCTATCTGGTATGGATAGCGTCCATGAAGTTGCTTCTCTTTCCAGTTGCTGATTTTCATCTCATTGGTCTGTATTTGCTTTTGTAGGTTCATTTTTTCATCAGACAGATTCAATGGTGTAATTTTCCGGTCAATGTATGTTACAATCCGATGTATCTTGCTTCCATTAGCTTTTTCGTGGAAGTACTGACGCAGTCTCTCCAGTTGTTGGTGATGGAGATTAACAATATCTATGACACCTCTTCCTCCTAAAGATCTAGGTAGGTGGAATCTCTCAACTGCGCTTTTAGGGTGATGACATCTAAATCTGGTGCAAAGTACTCTGCAGTTTGTATTAAATGCATCTAGTTCAGTTTGTGTCCATTTGACAATACCAAAGCTGTAGGTCAGCACTGGAATTACATAGGTATTTATAGCCTTAATTTTCCTGCCAGCACTGAGTTTAGTTTTCAGAATTTTACTCAGACGTGTTTTAAATTCCTGGGTAATGTTAGATTTTGTAATTTTTTGGTCAACATTAGATCTTTGTAAATATCCAAGATATTTGTAATATTCCTCAGGATTCATGGCATGAATATGTTCGTGTTTAGCATTTCCTTCTCCAAGGGTGTAATCCATCTGATGTTGCCACTTATTATTACTATTATTATTATTATTATTATTATTATTATTATTATTATTATTATTATTATTATTATTATTAAGTAGGTAGAATAGTTAAAAAAATTCTGATTACCTTCGAATGCTTTTCATTATGCGGTTTCGTTTTATATTTTTTCTTCGTACATATGTATAAAAACTGTGTACTGCCGGTCTTATGACGGTATCCACACCGTAATTGGCGTTCCTTCAGTCCGTATATCTGTAGCGTAGATGTGTAGTGTATGCTGAAGAAATCGGGTGATTTTGTTTATCCTTTCTCTTCCTATTTACTGCTTTTGTAGTTGCTTGTTGTTGTGTTGTTGTGTAGTTGTTGAAAGAGAAGGCGTGTTAAATTCCAAAATGTTTCCTTTTCTAACGTGCATACCGATCGCTTTGGGAATTACTTGAATAACCATAGAGATAGCTTTATGTGATTTGCTTTTAGGTTTTCTACAGCTATGAGATCATTCTACTATCAAATATGAGTACAAAATCGAATGTAAGTGCACCTTCGGACCGGATACTTCTCATGATACGCCGCTGTCTCTTAAATAGCTGCAGTAGTGAAATACCTTCCGGTCAATTGTAACGCGGTTCATTCACCCTGACGGGATACCTTTCTCTCCGACTGCGGCAGTGAGCCGTGTTTTTTCGGGCTTTCATCCCCAAATCTCTTCCCAAATAAACAAGACGGGCAACGGGGTCTGCCCGTGGTACGAGGAATGCGGCGGAGGCAGCAGCAGCGGCCGCGACGTCTTCTCCAACCCACCCCCACCACCGCTTCTAGTTTCCTCACCCTGCCCCGCCCCGCCCCTCTCATCTTCTCCACCACCGGCGTTCGATCCATTTACTGATAAGTGCCGTCGGAGGCGGCGATTGAGCGGTCAGTCGGAAGACAGGCGCAGCGAAAAGGGACTCGACGGGAGATGGCAACAATGACGACGGTTATGGTGGGACGATGATGGCACCGGCGCCAGTCAATCCATGTGCCCATACGGCACTTAGTCTTATTATTAGGGGGCGGATTTCGAGGACCTAAAACATCACAAAAAATGATCAATAAAATGCTTTTAAATTTTTTTAAAATGCCCTCAAAGCAATGAAAAATGTCGTAATTCTTTTTATCAAAACCAGTTCAGATGAACTCAAGATGTTGGATATGTTACTGATGTATTCGAAGCTTCTTCCTTTCATTCAAGTGAACTCAGCTTGTAAACTTTTGGTTTGGACTGTTCTGTACCAGGAATGCTCTGTCTTTAGTTATCCTGAATTCGACCGAACCGACAATGGGACTGATAGGCTTCACAGGAACCTTAGATCACAACGGCTAAAATTACAACTTCTGGGCGAAGAAATCGTATCGGCTTCTGAGGAATTCTACGGAGAATATTTATTGCATCTCATAAATATTATTTGGAGGAATTACTATTAAAATGATATTAAAATCCTTGAAATTGGCGAAAAATACTTTAAAAATGACGGAAAACGGTAAAAAATTATTTATTAGTCAAAATCGACGAAAACTGCAAAAAATGTATAAAAATTGGTAATTTGCTTTCGTCGTAACATAAAATTAATGTCTATGCCAAAAGACATTGTTCAAAAGTAAAAATTAAAAAAAAAAGATATTTCATTAAAATCTGCCCCCTACTTATTATGCACCTTAGTTGAAGTACTCCAACTTTCCAGAACGGCACTTGACCATGTGATATCGCAAAGTGCAATAGCAATAACTAGCTGTCGCAGCAAAAGTGCTGCTGTTGATTGAGAGGAAGATGGGGTCATAGTGCAACAAAAATTGGCTGCTGTGAAATAGCACCCGAGAATCCTGATGCTTCTTCTTCCTCGTCGCATGACGTTTATGCTGAACGCAAAGACGCTTACACGAATGAGCATGGAATGAGTATGCCCTCCAAAATTGATATTCCTCTCTCGATTTAAAGGAGCTCACGGCTCTGCGAGTTTGAAAATGATAGTTTGATTTTTGGTGTGCTTTACATGAAGCCTCAAAGACATTTTCAAAATTTTCTCATAAATGGCTCCAAAGTTTTGGATTAAAATTTGTTCTTGGATAGCTAAAGAACGCTTAAAGAACGCTTAAAATAATGGCGCGTCTCATCTTTGTTAAAACTCCTGATTTTTCGAAAATTGTAAAAGTTCAATTTTTTTTCGCTGTCTTCGTACAACTATAATTTTGAAGATATATATTATTTTCCTTAATAAAATTTGTTCTACAAAGACAGATCTTGAAATCAGGACATGTACAATTATTTAAAAAAGATTAGTTTTCGCTTAATTTCGTCTTGAAATTAATGCATATTATAAAACAAGACATTCACTTATTACTGACACGTTATAGCTTGTTATTGCCTTCGATACGAAGCTGGATATACACGGCATCATTTACCTGGATTGAAAGCATCGGGGCTACGAGGGAAATATGAAAACAGTTGAATGAAGGTACATGTTCTCTTATGGAAGGAATTATCAGAGGAAATTATGGGAGGGAAATATGAAAAGACAAACTGAGTCAAGTTAACATCTAGTTAATTGTAAATAAGTAAACCTGAATCAATGAAATTAGGGAAAAAATAAAATTATGTATGTGCCACGGGCCAAAAGCCCTCGGGTATTTTGTCGCTGCTCGATCATTAGAACCCTCATAACGCCCTTGGTGCATAAATAACTATTTCTCGAAAATCGCTCCGTATTTTTCCTTTAATTTTTCTTTTTTTACGGATAGAACAAGCTTGAAAGAATGGCCGTAGATCAAGTTTTCGTCGAACTCTTTGAATTTTTGAAAATTGCAAAAACAAGAACAATACGAGAAAGTACGTGCTGTTGTACACCCCTAGTTAAATTCGGTGTCAAGCAAGCCAGCCCAACCGCATTTATTTAATAAATGGCAACAGTAAAAAAATAGTTTGGGGTAATAAAGTAGTAATAAATGAGTACTAAATACTCCACTTTGTTTTAGTATTTGGTTGCGCCGTAGTGGCTGTGGCAGCTTGACGAATCTCTAGAGCGATGAAAAGACTGTGGACGTCAGTGAGGATCTCATTGAGCACGTGTGCATTCTCAGCGTCACGCAAGCCACGCCCATACCGTACTCTTCGCCGTCCCGTTGTCGTGCAGCAGTTGCCATCTCTCGAGCTTCGTGGCCGTTCCCGGTTCCGACGTCCCCGCCGCCACGACTCCGGGCACCGGCTATCTGATTGTTTAGTCTGTGATCTCGTGATTGCCACGGCCGCTGCCCTCGCTGCTCGGCCGACAAAGTAGCTTCCTTAACAGCCGATAAATCGCGTACAAGGGACGTTTAATTCCAAATTTTCCAGAGCGAGTGGCGCGGAGGCGGTGCGGCGTGATGCGGCGGATTCCATTGAAGTGCCCCGCCGCCCCCTCTGCCCACTCCCCCTCCCACCTCTCTCCCCTCTCCCCCTTCCTCACCAACCGCAGTGGCCTTCCGCCGCCCTTTCGCCGCCCGTGCTCGCTTGCCCGGCGACCTCGCCCAGGCACGTGCATTTCTGTATCGTGCTCTTAGGTAAATTGAGAACGTGCCAAGGGACAGCGGTCAGTTTTATCAGCTAACAGATTAATAAAACTAACTGAAAAGTCACGTGCATAAAAATTTGAAGTATTTTGTTGCTAATTGCTCGAGTAGACGCTGTGGATGCAGGAGGTCATGGCCACCCCTCAAACATTTTTTCTGAAAATTTACTAAAGAAGATACCACGTATAGAATGCATCATATGACATCCAAAGAAGTATTCCTATTATTAATATACTCTCTGTTTTTTTTAAATGAAGCTAACACTGTTTTTCTTTCAAAAATGTTTATTTGGGGGGTGAACTGAAATTAGTCCCTCATGAAAACTTACTGGATTCGCCCCTGAGCGAAGTAGATCTAGGAACCTCCTGCGGTTGGGGGCAAATGGGGCAAATATCCAAGTGTTTTTTTAAAGAAAAGCCAAATAATGTAATAGATTATAAACAATTTCTGTAATTATAGAGAGTTTGAGCACACCATAGCGGACAGCGTTATCGATCTTCTGCGCATGCGCAGATACACTAAAGTGGTGCGAAACGTGATCTGTGCATACTCAGAAGATCGGTAGTGCTTTATGTTCGAGGGTGCACAAACTCGCACTAGTATCTTAAGAGACATTAAGCAAAACAAAACTGTAGGGATCCCTAATAATATTAAAATGTTGAAATTATAAAATGAAATATTGAAATTAATACAATATAAATCTATATCATTTATCAGCATCTTCGCGTTTGAATCGTGAAGTTTTAACAACTGGAGCAAGATAGAAACCTGTTTTTTTAATATTATTTCTTACAGTTTGAGGTTATGCTTTCGGATAGGACGTCTGCACAAGCAATAGAAAATTGTAAACCGAACGGTTCGCTAAAAAATTCACGGCAGAATGTGGTGCTCTTGGAAAGACGTCTAGCGTTACAATTCGGTAGTTTTTGCGGTTCGTAATTTGTTACTTGGAGTGTGTTGATTGAAATACCCCAACCTTGGAGATTGGGGTATTAGCAATGTACAGCAACACAAGGAGTCTTCCTTAAATTTATTTCGATTAGCGGCTCTCTTTATACATATGGCGGGGGGCCAATTTCTCCACAAGCGGCCGTGTGTTTAAAAGAACTCTACTTTGTCCAATTTCAACTTCATATAGCCCTTTCCATATTAAAAAAAGTGTTTGTGAATGAAAGTCTTTCTCAGAACAATTTGACGAAGAAAAATTGTGAAAAAGAAAACCATAAAATTAAAGAAAAACAAACCGCACTGCATTTTGTGAATATTGTTTTTTATTCTTGATTAGTGCTAGTTGTTAACTTTTCTCACGTCGTTTCTGACGGGTTATATCTAGTGTAGAAATAAAATTATAATCTTTGCGATTTAATGTTAAAATAATAAATTCATTAGACGCCTGTAAATGTAATTTAAAATAATTATCATCTATATTCTCATTCGGGAAAGTTTAAAATATGAATTATCTATGTTTTAATACCTACGTTAAATTTAATAAAGTTTTCCATCGTTAGTAACACAGTTATAATAAGTTTTTCGTGTTTAAGAAGTAGTATAAAATTTTGGAGGACTTCTTTCCATCGAGGAGCACATGCTTAGTCTGCTTGTGCATTAATACACCTTGAACGTTATCCGGGTAAAAGAAAACGGAACAGGAAGACGTACTTAAACATTTCTAGATCTAAGGAGAATGAGTCCGCCTCTGATACTCGAGATATAAATAAATTTGAGAACAAACGTTGTGAAATCGGAGGCTTCAGTTTTTATGTGCTGAAATAACAAATTTTTCGTGAACAAGAAATCTTATTTGACCTGGGTGATACAATGCATGGCGATAACTGTTCCAAATACAGAAACGAAGATTGCATATCGGCATAACGAAATGTTGGTGACTATCGGCACTAGGTCAATGAACTTCTAAACTTTTAGGAACTCCAAAACATGGGAACTCAAATACTGTGGTCACTTTGGGTAGAAGTAAATTAGTCAGAGATTGCGATTGTGCGAATATAATTATGAGAGACTGTCAGAAAAAATATTCGCGGATACCTAATTGCAAATAAAACAGTATTTTTACTAAATATTTTTCACTAAACTGCTCCCCAGAATTATAATGATTGTTTTCACAATGAATTGCAATAACTAATAACTAATTACAGAAGTATCATACGAAATATATCTTGAATAAAAACTACGGAAAGATTAACGGGAAGCCATTTTCGATATCGTTGTAATGTTATATTCCGAATTAACGTAAGTAGAGGACATGAACATTCTTGTGTGGAAACACTTGCTCCATGAAAGTTAAGAAAAAAGTTCAGCTCTGTGACGAAGAGAAGGCACCAAAACATACCAGATGGAGAATATCAAAGCACACACAGAGAATAAGTCTATTTTAAGAAGTGTGTAAAAATATTTTTTTTGTATTATTTTGGCAACTTCAACTCGAAGAATTCTATAAGTGAATCTCACAAGAGATCTGTAATTAAAAATGTTAAAATGTATTGAAAAGAAATGAGTGTTGATATACCGAAAGGTACTGCACATGACAACTTTTGCAAGATAATTCCAGAAGATAATGAGTGAAAATAATCAGTGATAATAATCAGTGGCGTATTAGAGTTTGTCTCTCGGAGCAATATTGATAGTGTTCCTCCTCCCAATTAATTCGAAAATAAATGTTTACCATATAGATTAATAAATAAATCATGTCATTAAAAATTAAAAGTTGTTTATTATGAATCCATTTATTTCTTTTGATAATTAGATAGTTACAAGAAATGTAAATAATTGACGAAGTTTGACCGTACAAAAATATTCGAACTATTTCAATTAAGAAAGTTGTAACCTTTACGATGAAAATAACTCATAATCAGAAAAAAATCGGAATTAATTTAATTTATAATATTGTTGTAAAATTTACTATGTATAAATTAAATTAAAACTTTCGTATTGAATAATATTAGGTTAAAATGTTCAACTGGTGGTACCCCTACAATTTTGATACGAGGGGTGGACGACTAACTCATGACCCCCGAACTATGCTACAGGAAAACGATAAATCAATAACTGTTTTGGGAAAATAAATACTTGATGAAAAATCAGTGGATGAAATTAGGATGTCTCTTCCACATTGAATGAATTTAGAATATATTTTAAAAATTGAAAAGTCCACCAAACGATAGTTTAAACAGGTATTTAAAGTTTCGATATTTAAAAAAGTTATCTTTAATGTATCAATGTTTAAGCCGTTTTTTAAATATTTAATTTTTTTACTTCGCATGTGAGTGTAATCGATCATGTAAATGAAATGAATTCCGAAAACATTGATACATTTCTTTATTTAAAGGGCAATTCCAGAATCAAATTTTACATTATTTTGAATTTCCTCTTCGGCATTATAAATACAGAAGAAGAAATTCGAAAGGACGTAAAATTACAAAAAGAAGGCAACTTCTAATTCAAAAACTGTCAATTTTTATTTTGATTCTTGAATTATTGGTATTTAGTATCAATTTATTAGAATTATCGATGTAGCTAAGTACGATTCGAATCGATTCCAAAAACATTTTTCATTTTTTGATCATCTATTACTAATTCCTTAATTCGAATGAACTTGATTTTCGTGTGGACCGGTCACGCGCAACGGTCGTGGTTAGTGGCGCGCTCACGGGACAGTGGCGGTGGCAGGAACTTCGGGCCGTCGGGTTTTCTTCCGCGTCTTCGCGCTGAACAGCGCGCCGCACCTCCCCTCCGTCCTTCCCCCGCACTCCTGCCGCCCGGGTCGCGGCTCCACGCGCGTACAGAGAGGTCTCGAGGCCCGTCTTCCGCGTTGTTTCGATATTCAGTTCAACCCGCGCGCGTGTTGTTCTTTTTTCGAGAGACGATGTGACTTTTTGTTTCGATCTAGCGCGAACGGGCTGCGATAGTGCCGCGTCACAGTTGATTGCCCGATTGGAGAGGCTGGAGGCCATTAGAATGCGAACTTTTGTTGGCGAGGTGAACCGAGAAAGATGCGCACACCTGCACGTATCATGTAGGATAGCATTGTAAGTAATGAAGTTACAAATATAACAAACAAGCATTCAGCTTTGTGAGAAAAATATAATGCCAATTGTGCGCAAAAATGGATAGACAGAGCTTAAAGTTAGGTCATTGTAAACTCAAACACATAGAGAAATTTTGTAAGCACTTGGTACTTCGAACGAATTCGATATCTTTATTGTTTATTTCCCGAACCATTTGATTACATTCGTGATCGCAGTTGTAACTATTCAAAAGTGCCTGTATTTTCATTTGCGACATTCTGCAATATTACACTATTTCACGGTGCTCGACAATTGGAGCACTTCTGTGAAGTACAGAAACCATATAATCAAAGAATGATAAAGGCCTCCCTTTCGAACTTATTTTGCTGTCTCTAACTTAAGAAAGAAATAATGTTTATTTTACATGTTCTCTGCAATATTTCTCTCATATTTTATATAATTTCATCTCATAGTCCTTTTTGGTGGGACAAGTAAGAAAACAGTCTCCTGTTCGGATCCCAGAAGTAACTCAGCTGCTCAGTAAGACAGGCTGTGGGTTGTGGGCCATGTACATTAGTCACTTGTCTTTCGCTGTACATTTGTCACTCTTCTTTCGCTCGCGTATGATTTTGTGTGTGAGCCTGTTTGTTGCTTCCTGGAGTGCGAAACGTTCTGATGGCCGAGATCACCCCTAGAGGACATAACATCTACGAAAAAACCTAATTATAAAAGTAAATGTATAGTTTGAGTTTAATGCTACGTAAACGACATTCTATATTAATGTTATTTGTAATATAACTTCAAATTTTTAAGATCACTTCCAGTTATTCCGAAATTTGTTCCTCTGTTTTATTTCTGCTTTTCTTTGTTTGACAGGGGATATACAATTGTTTCTAATGCCCTTGCCTTGAGACCGTACAGGTTACAATCGGTCATCGATTGTGCATTGCAGTATCTACAGTATATTCTAAATTATTCCAGTTGTATTTATTCCAGTAAAGCCTAATGTTGAGAATTATTCTGAAACACGAACATTCATTACATTTGCGTATTAATTAGTGACAAATACATGAAATTAATTTTGGTGAAACGGTCAACTCCCAAATTTCAATACAGAATATATTTACTTTGTGACGTATGACAGAGATACGTTTTTTTCTCTATGACCTTTGACACACTCTGAAGTCTTCAGGTGCTGTTTTTCTTAATGAGAATTTAAGGAAGGTTAATTATGGGGATGAACAAACAGTTTTCGCATTGGCCAATTATTTCCGCATGTGACCTAGCATGAGTCTGTAAAACCTTGGAAAAACAGATCCTTTCCATATATATTTTCTCACGAAATTTCTCTTGTAATATTTTAAAGAACATGACCCTTGAAATTAAAAGACTCTGCAGGTAAGAACGTGCAATTCATGTTCTTTCTTACGTATAAGTTGCACGTTGACTGACCTTTTAAATGAGAATGGAAAAACAACGGTAAAGCTGAAATACGTTTCAGATATTTCTCAATATATGTCTGCCATCCGTTCTTATCCAACGTCTATTTCCTTGCCCCGGTTTCTCCTTAATTCATTTTCCACCGGTCCCCTTCTCTCGCCGATGTACTACGCCGTCGTCGGTGTATTTCGCCGTTACCTTACCTCATAAGCTTCTTATTCTTCTCGCGCTTCCCGGCTCTTACCTCGGTTTTCTTTTTGGGGAATCTCTTTACGTTCGTCATGCCGACTGGGCCCCCTCTCCTTCACTGAGCCTCCGCAATCTTCGACGCTCCCTGCCCATTTAGCGTTCACGCCGGCCACGGAGGAGGTCGCCTCAGTCGCGGCTTCTTCGTCTTCTGGTTTCAGTTGTTTTGCTTGTCCTATTTGCACAACGGTCTTTCGCGAAACTGTTAGTCGTAATGAAGTAATCGATTAAAAGTGTTTATTATGAATACGTGGAAGATGCGTGTGATTTCGTTTGCCTTTCACAACACATCGCTAGCTCGAGTCGCTATTGCAATAGAGCAGATTCTGGTGTATTTACGTATATGTGATTGTCGCAACGAACGCATGATTAGACACCTCCGGAACGATTTTATCATAATGCTAATCCTATTACAACCCCCATTTAAAAAAAAGAGAGAAATGTAGACCATGTTGTAATGTTCAACCCTGCTAAGAAGTACGAACCCTTTTTTCTTCAAAATATTCCTATGTAGAATCAAATAATTTGAATTTATTTTCTTACTGAGATGCAGCATATAATGAATTAAATAAGTTTGATGAGTAAGCGTTATTAAAGAGAAAATACGGACATGCATCGCATTCTATTCCATAATTGAGAAACGGCTAGTTTTTTGAACTACTGATGGTATCTTCTTATTAGTTTGGGATCAATCAATATGCCAATACATTGAGATGTTTTTATATTGAACGCACATTTTATCTAGATTGATCAATGGCATAGCGTTTTAGGAACGAAAACATCGAATGCGTTACCTTCCCAACTATTGAGCGAAACGATCATTTTCCTAAATTCAATGTGAATCCGTACTTAATTCTACTAGAATATTTTCTGTTTAATTGAAGTGGAAATAGAAAGATGTTATGCATCAAAAGAAAAGATGGAGAATATCATCTTTCCATGAAATTGAAGACAAGTGAAAGAGTATTAATAGTTTTATTTTCGTCTTGAGTTTCGAATAACCCTCCATATAGAGTGAAACACACAATAAAAAGTGTATACATTCCCATTTACAAATGTTTCAGATCCTGATATCTTCTCATGTTAACGTACTTTAATAAGAAAAGACCGGGAGCGGTGGCTCAGTGCATCAACTGATATCACAGCAGTGCCTCTGACCGAGAGGTCCTATGTTTGAGTCCCGACAGCGACAGGATTTTCGACACTGGTTTCTCAGTTAGGTCGAATTCGGTCGCTGTCTGGAGGAGAATTCTAGCGGCCGGCTGCTGTAATCGGTAGTTTTCCGTGGTTTCTTCGATCAACACCGGGCGAATGCTGGAGCAGTCCTAACAAACGGGCCACGGACCGCGCGCGATCTTTCCTACCTCTTCTTTGTCCTATCCTCACCCCTTACACATACACATACACTAACATGCACTACAATACCACACATGCTGGGAAACCGGTCGGACACTTAGAACTTGTCCCGGCTGGGGCGGTGCCCCGCTGGTGGGAGATACCTGAGATCACCGCCACCTCCCGATGAAAAGCGTGCACTATACCTACAGGACTAATGACCTCCGTAGTGGACGCACCCGGAATCACTAGCAATCAATCAATCAATTACATAAGTTTATGAATAAGCTTCTCGCATACTCAGACTTGAAAAGACTGTCTTATTGTCGTGCGAGAACAACGTTATTATAATGACAATGACGTTCGTTAAGGATATTCTTGTTTTTTCGCCTATTGAAAATGGAACTTTGTTAAATACTGATAAGTTTTAATGATGCTAATATTTGAATGGTGGATCCTTCGAATGCAGAACTGCTCACTGTCTCTTATACCACCTGCAGAACTGGGTGTACTGTTCGTATTTGAATTCGACATTGACACAACTGGAACTGTTTTTGTCTTCACTTTGTGTGCACCTAAATGATTGCTATTTTCTCACTATCGCCAACGTAAACGTCATAACTATAGAATTCTTTTTAATTTTGTCTTATTGTCCCTATTATATATTCCTTTACTTTATTAAGAAAGCGTGAAATGTTTTACTTTTCAATTGCTACGTCATATCGGTATTATTATTATTATTATTATTATTATTATTATTATTATTATTAAAGAGCATTATTAGCAAATTAGCGATGATGGAAATTAAAATAGATTAAGGGATGGATTCAAAATGCATTGATGCAGAGGAGTTGCGATTGAAGGAAATCATATTTACGTAGTAGATGTTTCCTCTTATTGTTATGACCACTTCCAGGCCACCACTTAACCAATAGTTAAAGAATGTAATGGTTAAAGAGAGCGGGAAACTAATTCTTAATAAATTCACGTAATATTTCGTAAAATCCAACCTGTACTATGGCGGCAATAGATGCGAATAATAGTACTAATAATATTACAATACTATTCGGGGGATGCAATCGATCATAGACACATAAAAAAGAACCGGCTTAAAAGTTAACTTTCTTTATGAGTATATTTTTTGTAGAAATGAGCGAAATGGAATTCAGTAATATTAAAATTGAATATCGGACCTCAAAACTAAAGAGAAAAAGGAATGACAAATGAAAGCAATTTTAGCTTTTACGGAGAATACTTTGTAATATGCCAGAAGTTGAAAAGAATTCCTATTACAAAACCACACGTTAGGCAACTTAGACATCAATCATTGAAGATTTATTTAGCTAAACCAGATATGTTCATTACCGAAAGTTCTTTAAACGAAATCTGATTTTTTTCCTCTGTTGATTAACAAAACCACGGTCAGGTCTCTAACGATGTTCTGTTCATATAGCCTCCGCCTTGAGATCTCCCGCACTTCCAACTCCTTGCTGCCTTCGTTTCCGTGACTTCGCCGCACCTCCCACTCCCCGCGCGTGCCCCTCCACCACTCGCTTCCCCTCCTCCTTCGCTCCTCCGCCGACCAGCCGCGCTCTGCGCTCCTCCCCGCCTCCTCGCTCTCGTATTCTTTCCAGTGCTCCAGTCGTCATTTTTACCGAATTCCCCGAAGGGTACCATTCGTTGTCAGGAAAAGGTTATAATTTTCGTATTTTCTTTTAGAGTGCTGGCTTCTGATATTAATATTCACAAGGCATAGTGATTTATTCCGTTTGTCTTTTAAATATTTAATAAACCCCTCCCATGTTAGATACAAAAGAAACAAATTTGTTAACGACATTTCACAATTTGAGAGGGCCCAATGTAAGTGGATGATTTATTGGTAACCTGCATATATAACGGCTGGTTAGAAAGATCTTGTACAATAAACTAAAATTTGAAACCTGGCAATTATAAGTCGGTACCAAGCGACCAGTTTGAAAGGCCTCTACATTACCGCGCGCTGCGGGCGTGGAGGGCGCGGTCAGGCCCTCGCGAGGCGCGGGAGGAGGGGGCCGAAGGAGCTGTGCCCCCTCCCACCCGCTCGCCCCGACACAACCTGACCGCCCGCCCGCCACCCACTCATCCGCCGCCGCCGCCGCGGCGCGGCGCGGGATTTGGAGGGATTCGAGCGGGATCCCGCGCCGAAGACGCGGGGGCCTCCGGCGGTGGGGGCGGCGGCGGGGGCGGCGGCGGGGGCGGCGGCGGCGCGGTGCCCTGGCTCGCGGGGCCGCGGGCACGGCGCGGCGCGGCGGCGGCGCGGATCGCGAACGCGGGATTAAGATAGGGATCTGGTATGATTGCATTATGCGAGCGGGGCCCGCGCCGCGCCGCGCCGGGCGGACGCGATGGCTACGGGCGCGGAAGGGGAGGGAGGGGGAAAGAGGGGGAGGGGCGGGCGGGCGGCGGCTGCCCATATCGGGCTGGTTCCGCCGCCGGTCAAGGTTCCCGCCGCGCCGGCGTTCGCCCCCTTCCCCCTCTCCTCCCCCCGTGTGCGTCGCCGCCACCGCCGCCGTCGCTGCCGCGGCGCCAAAAGTGCTCTTCTGTTGAGATGAATGCGATATTATTGGCAACCTAGGTTAATTGTCCCGTATTAGATTTTATTTCTGAATGGACAATAACACTAGTCCCATTATCTTCAACTCATATTCCGTTGCGTTTCCAAAATGTCCGTTTGACTGCGACGATTTCCCTGTCATTACATCCTTGGTGAAAGTTGCTCATTAGGTTTCATTTATTAATGAAATGCATGTCCAATTCTAATCTGTCAAGAACTATAAGTCAGTAAGTCGCTAAAGTCAAACTATTCCGTTAAACATCCAAAAGTTCTCTTTGGTACCAGTGGAAGGGAAAATTCCAAACGAATGGCCTAGTGGGAGATAATGTGCCTGCAGTCATGTTCCGAATGAATAAATCTTTGGATGGAATTCATTGAATGGCAGGGAAGGCGTTCTGGAACATCGGGAGCCTGAAATATTTTAATTTAACCACGGGCCACTTAGGAGTCAGTTTGACTTTTCTTATGAACAACGACACGAACATACACTGTTTTACATAAATATTCTATTAAATATGTATATAAAGTTATAAATATTTAATTATGAACAGTGATTTTGAACATTGTCGAATCACAATCGTCCAAATGAAATTATACAACAAGAATTCCCTATATTTTATAAACTATTTTATTCTATGCCAGTTGAACTAACAATTAAATAATTATATTTCTATTTGTTATTCATGTTTAAGCATTTTTTGTTTTTCAAGTAATTATCTTCCTCGCTTTCTATCTCAAGTTTTTGTCTAACAGAACGCCAACAACTGGAGACAGAAAGATCGTCTAGGATCGGAAGCAGAATGTTACAGCCAGGAGTCTCTGGATTCCAAGAGCTCACAGCAGGAATGTCTAACGCATTCTCATGGAAAATATTTTTGAATCATCAAACAAATTAGTGAATTTATAAACTTTGCATTGAATAAACTATTGTTCTCAAGGGTTTGTTTCCTATTCCGCATTTGTGCAGAAAAACAGCGCTTACTTCTCGGAAAAGTGAACCGGATCATAGCGGTGGAAAGCGTATTCGCAAGTCATCGTGCCCCACGTCCCATTCTTTGGAGTTCATTATTACTCTTAAGTGTATTTACGATGAAAGTAAGCATTATGCTTGTGAATGAATTCAGTGTACCTTTTCATTTATTATTTAGTATTTATTTTCAAAAAACGATAAAAGTTTTAAGATGGAGTGGTTGCAATATTCTCCTGGATTGTTTCTACCCAACCAAAGCTATATGACATGCTGCAGAAGTTCTCCATTTATTCCAGGAATTTCCGAAGAATATGGCCTCCTCCTGTGCAGCGTGACTGGCAGAAAAAGTACTTTGTCTCCGACTTCTTCCGAAGAACGCAATTTGAAAAGAATAATCCAGAACAAAACTAATATTTATTCAAATTAGTTATCTGTTAATGACAGTATCCACAAAATTAACCCAGAATAGGGCACATGTATCTCAATGACAAATATTAATACTTTTTTCATTGAAATGATTTGTATAGTTTTAGATTTTATCAACAAAAATGATATACAAGATCAGGGCCTCCCTGAAAGTGGAGGTTCTAGACTCCGGTTCAGCTATCCCACGCCTGAATTCGGCACTGGAAAATAATTTTTATTTATTTATATAGTTGCAACAAAATATGCGATAATTAAATATTTTAATAATTTTTATTTTCGATACATGAACAAAACGTATTTATTTGTTATTTATTAATTTATGTAATTATTGATTGATTGAGACTGACCCGTTGGGTCGGGGGTGTGTGTGTGCGGGGGGGGGCATGTTGGTATAGGTCTCTTCAGTCCCCTATCACTTTTCCTCAACACCAGGATACGACCTTTTGATAGAATGTGTTCATGCTCGTATATTCGATTTCAAGCAATATTAACTAAGATTTCATTCATAGTGAAATGGTATTTAGATAGATTGCCCTAGGCACACCTACGTGTTTTATAGATCATCAATGTTTAATGGATTAGACAATGCAGAATTTTCTGTTATTGTAACTTTTCTATCCCTTCTTTCTACAATGTTGCTGCAACCATTATTTAATAGCACCAATGTATATCTGACTGATTCAACAATCCCCCCGCTTTTACAATCTTGAAACGTTAGAAGTACTATCACATTAATTAGGTAATATTAACTTGTATATTATTCATTATACTGAGACGTTCGCTCCGCCTGTTCTATTTTGTACTTCTTTCATCTTCGGTATTGCGGATTCTCTATTTAATATTTCTGCTTCTGTAGGCTCAGATGTTCCCCCATCATCCTTTTTTCTCGTTCGCCACCCTCAAATCGGTTTCCTTTTCTTTTTCGTCGCCTTTCATTTTCTTCGCCGATGCATTCTCCTACTCGTTCTTATTGTCCTTTTCCGCACCTTCGTTTCTGCGTTTCTTCTGAGCATCCTCACAGTCGAACTTCCTCTGTGTATTCTTCTCTTCTACTTCCTCTCGCTTTTTGTGTCTTATTCTCCAACACTTCCCCATCATCTTTGTCACATTATTACATGATGCAGTTGACCAAACCTTATGGCTACTCCTGGAATCGACGGACGATTTAATGGATAGATGATGATGACATATGAATGATGATGGAATGGTGGAATGTGAAGCAGAGCAAAAGGGAGAACCCCGAGAAAAACCTGCTGCACACTCGGTGCAACAACTCTTGCTACTGCAGTGTCTCTGACCGGAAGATCCTAGGATCCGGGTGCTGGTGGTGGTGGATTTTCGACACATAGCTTCACAGCTAGGTCGAATTAAGCGGCTGTCTGCAGGAAAATTGTAGCGGCTGGCTGCTCTAATCGGTAGTTTTCCGTGGTTTTTCCAATTAGTAACAGACGAATGCCGGAACAATGCCTTAAGAAACGGGCCAAGGAGCGCGCGATTTTTCCTCCCCCATCCTTGTCCTCTCTTCTTCCCTTACACACACACAAATATTCTTACATGCACTACACTAGCACAGATCTAGGGAGACCAGTCGGGAGATTAGGGCTTGTCCTAGCTGGTACGGTGAGCCTCCGGCGAATGTAGCTGTGACGTTCTAGCAGGAGAGTAACACCGTCGCCTTCCGGGATACAACATGCACCACAGTTACGGAACCAATGAGTGTAGTCGTTGACACCCCAGAAACACGAAATAACCAATCCATGTGGATCAACCGTGATTTGATGCCCGGTGTCCGGAGTTGGAAGGCCAACCCGCCGGGCGCCACGCTACGGGTTGCCCTCACCAGTGATCCTCGAGCACTTCCGTGGCGGAGGCCGCAGCGTGCACGGCGAGGAGCCTCTTCGCTCCAGCCCCCGCCCCCACTCCCGCCCCCGCCCCGCCACCACCCCCGCCCCAACCCCGGCCTTCCCTCTCTCTCGCTCGCGGAGGATGAGCCGCTGCGAGTAGCCCAGGGCGATCTGAATGGGCTTGCCGCGCCGGCGGGCGTGGGAGAGGAGTGCAGCGGAGGGGAAGGAGAGAGGGCGTGAAGGGAGAGGAGAGGAGAGCCACGCAGGGAGGGGGCTTTGCGAATGACCTGCGATGGTACCGTTAAGTCAAGGAGATGCGGGAGGAGAGATGCGCTGTTATGCACGTTTAGATTTCTCAATTATGTGAATATCTTGGCAACGTTGCTCATTAACGAGATTATTGTTCAGATTTGGTATCTGCGAGTGCCGTTTCCTGTATTTGTGTGTGGAGAAACCGTTCTTCATTTTTGAAACGCCCGGCGATGGAGACTGGGTACATGTTAATTTGTAATTAGCCTATATTTACTAAAGTATGTGGAAAATAAATAAAAACAAACAAGTTCACTCCGAACATCACATAATTTGAAATAATGTAAGTATTTACATTCACCTTCATGTGCTAATAAAGTTGTTTCTGCTCTCATCAATGATTTGAAGAACATTTTTTTGCTTCTTTATTCCATTTTTGATAATAAATCACTTTTGGTATCTCATACAAAATAATGGAGCAAAATAGTTCAATATGTTGGTTAAGCGACATTTCAACAATATTTCGCTTATTGTTTAAAAAATTGATTGAATTATTTGTTCAGTGTTTACATCACTACAGAAATAAATCCATCTCATAAAACATTCTAAGAATGTGCTGAACAATGTATCGGATGCACAATGGAATGAAGAGTATTGATATGATACTTTAACATTTCTCTGTGTATGAAATAAACACACGAAAAATGGATACGAATTCGAAGGTACGTTTAAAAAATGGTATTTCTTTATGAATTTAAGAGCCCGAAATATAAATTGATCTTATTGAATTTTAATAGAAAATAAATTTTCAGAATTCTTCATTCCGTAAAATTTGATCTGTTGCCCACGGAAACATGACTTTTTGATATATTCTTACTCTTACTATAAAACTTCTTGCCGTATTGCATATGGGCTTCTTAATAAAACAAACTATTTTTGTCATTCTTCTCCTGTTCGAGAAACTGTCAAACATCAATGTTGTGTGTCGTGAATAAATCATTACTAGTTTACTTTCTCTTTCATTATTGAAACATACCTGCTTAGTATGCGTGTAGATGTTTCAGAAAGGTAAAATCGAAATTTATTGATTGGCGAGAGGTCATCAGAACCCAATTTAGATCTGATGTGTTAATAGGATAATAAAATATGGATTTAATTTCTAATTAATAATTAAGGTGAAGCTTATTCTAAAGTCATGTAATGAGGGCGAGAAAAAATGCCTTTAAAGGGTCATGCTATAAAAATTGAAATTCAGTACATACAGGAAGAAATGTTTAGATGATTCATAAAAATAATTTTCTATTCTTAATTTTTTTTGTCATTCCGCGATTAATTATCAAAGGACCACACGTTCTTTGAAGTCACGTGGTATTGAGTAACAATAAGTAATCCCATCGCAAGCTCTGATGTGGCAGTTAACTCGCATATTCCCAAATTCTTACCCCGAGCTTATGCGATTTCACCATCTCACCGCATCAACACACGCTGTGGGTACGAACACAAAGAATGTACACAACGAGACGAGCACGAGGGCGGTTCGGAAGGGGGAAGAAGCGAATCGAACGGCGAGCAGGGCAGGAGTTCTTGCGACGAGCTGTAATCACCGCTGTCCGCTCGCCTCCGCCGCCGTCGTCATCGCCTCCGCCTCCGCCGCCACCGCCTCCGCCGATAAACAAAGGCGCGGCGCGTCCCCACGGTCGGCCGCCGCCGCCGCCACCGCCGTCGCCGTCGCCCCCGCCTCCGCCGGGCACCACCGCGCAGCGTCCCCGGGTAATTGAAACCCTATTATTTGAAAATGGGGGCCCCGCCCCTCGCCCGGTACCCAGTATATATCGATCCCAAAGCGTGGATGACAGAGTATTCTGCAAGTATCACGTGGAGGTTCTAAATTCAATCTAATTGCCGGGTTTCAATGCCTTAATTTATAATCACAAACGAGAATTCCGTTCTCCTCCTTAAGCATTAGACTTGCGTAGAATTTAAGGCGCCCGTTCACCCGCTGTTTCGCTGCCTGCAAGGGAGTACGCTTATCTCCGAAGCTGCTCATTTATTTGGACCCGTGCTTTTTAGAGATATGTTTAGAAAATATTAATCACGTCCGACTGCGGGTTTTTGCCTCGGTCGCGAATCCGACAGAGACGCTACGTTGAGTAGGCGTGCCATTTCGCCTCTCTTATCCCCTTCACGCCGTCTTTTTTCCTCTTCTTCATATTCCTCGATATCCTCAAACACGTCGTCCTCGGTACACTCAAACGTCGTGCTCGTTCTCACCTCTTTAGTGTAGTTCTCCACCATATTTTCCTCGTCCTACTCCTCATCGCCATCCTTCTCGTTCTTCAATCCTCCTTCCTCATGCACCTCGTCAACCTCTTCTCCTTCTCGCCCTCCTCTTCGTCCGTGTCGCCCTCCAGTTCGTCCTTCCTTAATACTCATCCTATATCTCTCTTCCCCGTTCTCTTCTTATCCTGTACTCGTAGTTCTCCTTTACCTCCTCCTCCGACACATTATCTTTCTCTTCTCTACCTCCTCCATATCGTCTTCCTCCTCCTCCACCTTTTCCTTATCCTTTTCCTCGAAGCAAAATCCTTCCCGCGTGCTTTTTTATATCCTTTCTGAATCTCTGCATCGTCCCAAACCTGTATGTCTTCATCATTTACTTGGCATCTCTGCGTCTCTTTCTCGCCTTACCCCGCTTCCCTTTCCTTCATTTCCCTCCGCGCGCTCGCCGTCCTCGCCGTCTCCGGTTTCCGTGGCCCCCGCGTCACGCCCCCCGCCGCCTCTGCCCCCGAGCTCGTCAGCGTCGAAGGCTGTCGCTGGCGGCGGCGTCGGGGATTTTTCACGGTGTCTCGGGCGACGCGCGGCGTCCCGGCGGGAGTGCGGCCCATTCGTCTGCTGTTCGATGCGAGGCTGCGGCGGGGCCAGCCGATCGATCGTCTTGCTCCGCACGGGCTCCGGCGAGAGCGCTTCTAATGCGGAATGACGTATGTGTTGGGTTGTCGTGGGCCTGTCCACCTGCCGTTAGGATGCTGTGAGATACGGAAGAAACGT
Organism: Teleogryllus occipitalis; assembly: GCA_011170035.1. Taxonomy (NCBI): domain Eukaryota; kingdom Metazoa; phylum Arthropoda; class Insecta; order Orthoptera; family Gryllidae; genus Teleogryllus; species Teleogryllus occipitalis. The sequence goes on from BLKR01002969.1 coordinate 98,898, forward strand.
TTAAGAGTGGAAATGGGAAAAGCTGGGGGTGCCAAAATACATCAATGTTACCTTGTAGTTCAAAAGTCTTCAACGGGAGTAGAAGTGCGTATTTTCCGTTGGTAAAGTCATAACGGACGATGAATGTGCCAAATGAATGAGTTTGCTATTTTTAGCGTTTTCGTGTCCAGTCTTCAACTCTTGGATTCTCCACAGATACACCGCCGTTTAGTGATCCATTTATTGATTGGTATGAGTTCCAGGAATTTCTTTGTGGGACTAAATGAATTACACATTTCAATACTTGTAAGTTTAGATACCAAAATTACTCCTAATAAGAGATGAAAATTGAAATTACATTAAATGAACTTCTGAATTCATGTCTTGAACTGCCATGAGAATGAAATATGTGATTTCTTTTCTTTTTGTGTTGTGGACTTGCCTCTTGAATGTAATGTCTCTTGAATATAGAATGCCAATCATTTTCTATTTGCAAAATACGAATTATTGATTTTCGCAAAATAAATCGTTTGGTGCCCTCCGAGAGCTTTCTTGCTCGAGCACATTTACCGTTTCTGCCATTCTGTACACCCAGCTTGACAAAATTATCAATGGACAGCTCGATCGCCCTAATTTCTTGCCGATTTCATGGTTGGGAAGTCACATATCTTTAAAAGCATGTATTCTTCGTTTCTTTTCCTTTTAACAAAATTTTCCACATAGCACTATCGAATCAACAACAGCATTGTCCACAATATACAAGAGTCTTCTGCTCACAAAAGTAAACAAAGCTACAAAGGCTCTAACAGCGGAATGACTTTATATTAATTTCCACATCGAGAGGAGTTTGTTACTCTTATACAATTTTGCCAACTAACCAGAAGCAATATCAAGACAAACAATTATTGCAAACACTTTAATTAATAAATAAAGTGAAAATTTATCAGTACGGCAATTAGTTTATCGTTTCCTTTCAAAAGTTGCGTTGCCTTTATACCAGTTTTCACCTTTGTATATTGGACATCTTCCTTGTGCAGAGGTTCTCCTGCCTCTCGGAATGAAATGTTAAGTAAACAGATTTTTCAAAAATGTTGGAGGGTGTCTATCATTACGATATATTACCGATTTTATATTGTAATATGTTCTCATTTATTTCACGATTTTTCTTTGCTTTTTCATTCTTCCAATTATTATATTCTCGTTCATATGAAACAAATTTAGAAACAGGAATGAGGTCAATCTTTTTCGGAAATCTGCTCTTGCACAACATAAATCGTATTGTACTTTCTCTTCGTTGTCATTTTCATCGCTGACATTTCTCAACGATCGTGATGTATAATATAATCTTCAATTCTGTCTGACAGTGAAATCTTTCCTCGCTTCACAGGATTTTTGAAGTTGGACGTAGACCAGATTTTAAAATGAAATACCTTTATATGTTACTAGTAAATTGAATCATAAATGTTGTGAAACTAAATGTTTTTAAGGCGAATACGGAGGATAATTCATCACTTTTATGGTACATTAATTATTGCATCCATAATTATCGGCCATTAAATACTTAGAAAATGTAGGTAGTCTTAGAAATTCTCTATCGTAGTGGTCTTAAAAATGGACAAAAGCAAACGATCTGAAAAATGTCACGAAGTGAACATATCTGATCACTCCCAGCGGCAAATAAAAATGCGATAATTCTTGATTATGTGTAAAATTCAATATTTATATCATGTGAATTACCATATCAATAATTTCTCAATCATATTCTTTCTGGTTTTTCTTCAAATGAAACTAGTATAATAATATTACATAATACTACTTTTCTTGCAAGGGAACTTGCAAGTGTGAAATATTATGAGCATTATTTAAATAAGAAAGTTATTAGCAAAATGTAGAAATACTTCGATATACTACTCCAATGTGATGAAGTATGGGCATTGATTCTTTTGTTTCTTAATTTTTTTTAAATTACTCCCAATATTTCAATACGGCAATATTTGTACCCGCTGCGCGGAAGATGGACGTGATTTGTTAAAATAGGTAAGCAGTCAATTATGACCCGGAATATTATACTAGACAGCTTCAAAATATAATAAAATGTTAGAGCAATAATACACATACTTGTACTTTCGAGAGTCGGAAAATGTAAATTGTCTTTTATATGCGCGACAGTTCTCATCTTCAGAGCAAGCAAAATCGTAAACTGATTTTCATATACGCCTTGTGCTAAAGCAACAGCTTCCTTGATTTACCACCTTTATCCCGCAAATTTGAATTTGAATTCACATTCTCATCTATTACCATGATTTAATGGTATTTCAATAAAAAAAAAGTTATTTGACACTTCATTATAGATCAAAAATGCATCTCGGTAACCTAGGAATTGTCGAATACCTGACAATTTCTCAGTTAATATTACTAAAGTAACGCTCCTGGTTACCTTTATTATTGAGTACCGGCTGAGGAGGCTCAAGGAATCAATGAATGTCACTGCAGTGCCTGTGACCGGGAGGTCCTATGATTCAGGCCCCGATGGTGGCAGAATTTTCGACAGAAGCTAAATAGCTAATATCACACCCGTCGGGAGACCAGTCGGAAGCTTAGAGCTTATCCCGGCTGGTGGGAGATACGTGATTGGGGAAAATTCCGCAAGCCGACATGTATGTCGGCGGCGTATCTCACTATGCAGCGGGGGAAGAATCACTGCCACCTCCCGTGATAAAAACCACGCATTGCTGTTATGGGACTAATTTCCGTAGCAGTTGACGCACTCGGAAACACGAAATAATCAATTATTACCGAGCAATATAATTCATCAACTCCTTCTGGTTTGACAATAAACATATTTCTTAGAAGGTAACATTGTTGTCAACAGCTTGGAAATATATGATTCTGTGTGATCACCTACGCTAGAATTTGACATCGGCATAGTCATGATGACGCCTCTTAGACTGTTCAGTTGTCATATTTTATTTTGAATCCTTTTCGAATCAGATCTGAATGTAACCGCCGTCGAATTTCTCCTGAGCGGTTCGTAGAAGCGAGCGACCGTTGGCGGGCAATGCAACTGAGGAGGTGCGGGTCGAGGTGCTGAGCGAGGGAGGGGCGCGGGCGGGGGTGCGGCCGCAGTGCCGGTGCCTGTGAGTGCGACGGCGACGGCCGGCGGAGCGGAGGGTGCCATACCGGGCAGGGCAGCGCCCGTGGCGTGGCGTTCGCCCCAGCGCCTTCTTTTGTTTTGCTCGTCGGTCGTCGTTTTGGTTTTGTTGGCGCGGGAATAAAGGCCGAGATATGAAACACTTTACTGCACCAGTAGATTGATTTTAAGGCGGTATTAATTTGCATAAACCATTAACTTTTCTTGTTCTTATTATCCCGTTCGTATGGTCCCCCGTTCCTTTTTTCCCTTCCCTTTACCTGTCGACAGAACTTAGCTTCGTCATTCTGTACACTCAGCAGCAAACGGCGGTGGCGGTGGCGGTGGCGGTGGCGGTGGCGGTGGCGGTGGCGGCGGTGGCGGAATGGAGGCGGCTTCGGCGGCGCCGCGCGACACCCCCACCTTGCCCCCTCCCCATCCCCCCGCCCATCGAGCCATCCTCGGCGCGCCCCCTTCCCCTACCGCCGCCACGACTCCGCCCCTCCACAAATTGCTCCGAGTCGGTAGTCTGAATCGGTCTTAGCTGATCGACCGACTAATCACGGGAACAAAAAGTCCGAGTGGGCTTCAATCCTACGAAAGGCTGTTGTGCGAAAACACGCCTATTTTAACAGCCTGTCGAGGAGATAATTTGGACTTGATGAGAAAGGGTGAGGAGTAGATAAGACAAAAATGGGAAGACTAATCGAATGTATGAAACACCTTAAGATAAAAATATATACTGAATTATACTTTTCTTGTTGCAGGAGATGCATAAAATGTGTGTCTTTTTCGTACGTAATATAAAAAGTTATTTATATTTTACACCCATTTCTCAAATTGTTAAAAAGAATTACAAATGTCTTCGCCATTTGTTTCGCCACTTTCCAACATCAGTTGTTTGAAATTCATGTTACAGTTTTCAAAAAATACGTACAACATTCGGTCCTCTTCCAATTGATGTTTAATTTCTTTGTTTCTTCAAAGAATTGTATATGAAATCTAATGAATTTGTAAATCTCTTTGGAAAGTTCCCAAAAATCACGTTGTCTACTAGTTTTACGAGTGCCCCAGTTCCACTAATGCATTATGATTAAAAGAAAGTTCAATGATGCGCTCCCTAATGATGACGATGATATTCAATGAAAAATGACAAACTGTTGTGCCAAAGGTGTTTTTTTCAATGAATTCCATGAATTATGATACATGTCAGACTGTTAGTCAATTTATGAGAATTTATATTTGAGACATTAATTTACGTTTTTATCTTACATTTTGGGGCGTTGTTTAAAATTGTCTCTGTATCCTTGGAAGCTTAGAATAGGACTAGACAGACGTTTGTATAAAAGAACGACGTCGAAAGAAAGACGAATTAAGGAATGGTAGAGGCTAAACACTGTGCCATAAGAGATTAATTTTAAGATATGCATAAATATCCACTTATGTTCACTTCATAAATCATAATATAAATTTCTACTCGTGTTTTAATATGACGCACTTATATCCGATGATTAAGATCATTGAAAAGTCATTATACACGGTGACGCTTTGTTTGGCAGGGAGAACCATTAATAATTTACAGTAACTATAATTTCCTGCAGAATTAAAATTTTATCCTTCTTCCTTACCAGCTGAACTGAAAGACGAAAATCCAAGTTTCTCTGTCATTGTAATTCTACTTTGCGCGCCATAGGAAGGAACAATAATACACGAATAATGTGAATCACAATAATAGTAAGTGAAACACTAATCTTGTGTTGGACAATTTCGCCGATGTATAATTAAAGGTGCATTTTGAACAGTGTTCGCTGTATATTCCGCCACTTGTAATTCGATGCTTCATTTGGAATTGTTTCTATTCGGCATACTTGGGAAGAACACGAATTCTTATTATTGATTAGTACTGAACTATCATCGAAATTTCTTGTATTCCTATACTTTTAAAACGTAAACGCAGGCATTCTCGTACTTTGTTTGCACAACGTGAATGTTCTCTTTGTGAAGGTAATAAATATAATTGATTCTTCATCACTGTTAAGATCAACTGAACACTTTGTTATTAAAACATTCTTCGACGTTCTGCAGCAATTCGTACTACGGCCGATTCCCTTGAGATATATTTCTAGTGTAATATTACAGTACACACGTGAGCCTAAAGTACCATACTAACTTCTTAGAATACTGTGTTCTTTAGTATTTTCTAAAGTCGATAGAAATGCAGTGGTAATAGTTTTGTTTTGCGTTACTCTGCAAATTGCTTGTCTACATTGCTAGTTGCAACGCTCTTAACTATATACGTTTTTTTACTGTGAGTAAACACCAAATAATGACATTCATTTTTGTTTCGTTTCTTGAAATATGACCTGAGTTTGCGAAGCAAGCAGGAATTTTTCAGGGTCTATGGTTTTGTTATATTTATTTAGTATTTTATTTAACGCCAAAAAAGAACTACAAATTGTGTGACTTACTACTGGGAGAAGTGTAACAGTAGATACCCAGGATCTCGGGGAAAATTCCAAAACAATGAGACAGTTCCGATCTTGACTGAAAATACAAATATTAAATGTTGTTATTTTGCCTAATTTTAATCTGTGCCTCCCGCTTAAATAAAGTTGTCAGTGCGTAATTACTTGTGGTACAGCTGAGTTATGCAAAACTAAGGAAAAGGCTACTCTCCATTAAATATTTGTTATTCACTTGTTATGTTATACAACAACCAAGTATGCACTTTTGCTTGTAAGCAAAATTAATATTTCCTAACAACTTAAATTATCTTGCAAAACAACAATATTGGTGGAAGTGATTTTTGTTCATAATGAAATTTGTTCTAAAAAAATTAGATCGTTAAATAAGGTCAAGTACAATTTTTTTTAAAAACTAATATTTTTTGCGTAATTTTTGTTTCAAGTTAATGCAATTTATCTTTTAAAAAATCCCCAAAATGGCTCTATTTCTGTAAATTTTCTACTCGTAATGAACAAAGGAGCTTACAAAATGACTCTGGTCTCATTTTCGTTGAATTCTCCTAATTTTCGAAAATTACAAAAGTTACAAATAATGTGAGAAAGTATGTGAAGTTGTAATTACCATTCGTTTCATTTAAAACTAATATGAAAGGCTCGTGTCTAGGTAGTCTTATGACACATTTGGACAAAAATAAGATAATACCTACAACATACTCTCTACATCCATTACTACAGTTAGTGCGAGTATTGGTCCCGGTGTAACAAATGACGCTGTACTCCAGAGACATTTCTTCTTTACTCTTGATGAGGAATGTCGGACTGAAACTTTAATCTACTTATTTTTCAGAATGAATTCGATGTGGTATAGGAGTATTTAGAGACAAGCCCATCATACATTAATTAGACTGGAAAAATAAATCTTGGCTTATTTTATAATTATTTTTGCAGAGTGAGCAAGAGACGGTAAAGACCACCTACCTCTCCACTTCCCACTAAATTAACCATCACATCAACCACTTTCTCTATATTATCCCCTCAATATGATTCTCTCGGCGGTATCTTCGCGCGTGATCTGATTATCTGGTCCAGGTGCAATTACTCTGCTTCAGTTTAACTCGCAGGTCCGTAGTTTTCCCCCTCTCCGAGCCGGCCATTCACGGGGAGCGCGGGCGCGCGGGCGCGCTTGAATCGGCGGCGTGGTGCAGCGGTAGTCCAGGTGGCGTGGGGCGGCGCGGAGAGGGGGGGGGAATTGGCGGGAAGGGCCGGGTCAAGGCGGGCCGAACGTGATGGGACGGGGTGAGGCGGAGGGGGGCAGGCGATTTGACAACGACGAGCAAAAATGTCCACTGCATAATGTCCATAAACGGAATGTTCACAGCAAAAATGTCCACAATGAAGTCCACTGAATAATTTCTAAAAATCAAAAATGTTAAACAAGAAGGAATGTAGAAAATGTATAATTTCAAGTTCTGTTTGATACAAATGAATTATCTTCATCAATAATAACATTCGTATTTCAGATTTAGCATTCTTGTTAATACTCATAGAAATGTGTTGCTATTGAAATTAAAATCAATTTTTAAGATAATTTGCAATGGGAACTTCTCGTGAGTAGTGGATACACGTACCACTTCCATTCACGAAGTAAAAATGGAAATAAAATGTGAGGGAGGTGTTCCGAAAGGGGTTTTGTTGATGAAACGTTATTATCCGTATCATTCCTCTTAGCGTTATACTTTGACTAGCAAAATACCCGGCGCTTTCTTGACATTCAATCCTGGGAATGAGGGAAAAGATCAATTTATATAAACCACGTTGTTTAAGATTTTTATTTTTAACGTAATTGGTTCAAATTTTAATAAAATACTATAATTTTCTTTCATTTTATTCTACAACACATTGCTATTAGGTGAAATTTTTGTTATCTTATACACCGCTACTGGCCTCTAGCGAATAAATTAGGTACTCGTTTTGCTGCAGCACTACTGGACTCTGGCGGAATATTAGGAACCACGTGCTTTAAGCGATAGGCGAAAAATGATCGCGGTACATCTACAAACATATTATTTAAATTATTTATTTTCCGCATTAGGGTTGTGTTAATATTTATCAAACTTTGCTAGGACACTGAGACAATCCTGGAGAAAAGCCTGTAAAAATTTCATATCTATTCATACGTTACTTTTTGTGGTATCGATGTCGGTTACACGTCGTTGAATTCACTTTTATTAGTATAGATTTATTTACAATAGCGCCTCAAGGTCACGAGCTGGAAGGAGAGGCGAACATTGTCATCCAAGCGGTAGCTTCAATACCAAAAATTTAAATCGTAACGAAGCTCCCTATTGGATGAGAGTGTCTCCCTCTTCCTTCAGCTCGTGGCCTTGAGGTGCCACTATGTTTAAATCGGAGTATAATTATAGTGGACATTGTATGCTACTGGACATTTCAGAACTAAACATTTCTGCAATGGACACAAATAAATTGGAGGGAACAGAATTTGTCCTATAATGAAGTGGACATTTATACTAATGGACTATCCATGAGTGGACATTTGTGCAGTGGACGTTTACCTACGGACGAGTTGACTGATATCCGAAGCGCTGGGCTTTGCGGGGCTGTGCGGGCTGGTGTGAGGTGGTGCAGGACAGTATGAGATGCTGTGGTGCAACGCGGGGTGTTGCAGGTGGATGTCGTGGTGAGGCGCGCGCGTTGTGGAACCAAGCGGAGTGGTGCGGGGAGCTGCGGGCAGAGCGGGACTGCGGGGCGCTGAGCGGAGCGGCGAGGGGGGCGGGGAGGGGGTGGAGGAGCGAGACAGGGTTATGAGAGCGGGTGACGGTGGGCGGCGCGGGGAGTGGAGGGGGCCGAGCAGGGCGGGCGGGGAGGGGATGGGGCGCGCGGTTTGGGCTCGGTTCCTCCTGCCGGTAAAGCGGGCGCGCTCAATGGATCACGTCCATTTTCTAAATATACGCGAGCGAATTGCCTGTTTTGAAATAGCCAATAAAGAGCGTTTACGGCGCAACCGCTTCTCCTCCGGCGAGTAATTGTGGGGAGAGGACGTTGGCGGGGGCGGTGCGGGCTACACACCGTGAAGCGGCTGCTAATTGCGCGGGTGGAAGACAAGGTCGGGGAAACGATGCGGGTGCGCGGGCGTTGGGGAGGGGGCAAGTAAAGATGGATGCGGTTAGCTGACGTGAAGAGCGAGAAGCAGAACGTAGTATGGACGAGCTGCTGGAAGACAGTGTCACTGAGAATCCATAGTACAATTCCTCAAACTACTTTTCATTGCAGACTGCTGATTTGAAATGCTATCTCTCACTAGTATAATAAGTAGAATGTTTCCTTTTAAGGAAACAAGCGGACTTCTTGAGATCAGGCTGTGATGGAAATAATTGATCAAAAGTTCATTGATCAAAACAATCATATTCTAGATAATACCGTTAATTTTTATTTGATTTGAAATGACTCTATCCAGAAAAAAAACACGTAATGCCGTCTCATATAGATAACTACTGCACAATAGTGTAATCTGAGAAATAGGCTTATATACCGATTGAAATAGTGTCTTCTGACAGATCATAAGTTGTGACGCGGTTATCCAATCGGGATCTTCAATATAAAAAATTAAGTCATAACGAAGCTCCCGATTGGGCAACCATGTCACAGCTGACGATGTGTCAGAAGTCAGTCTAGTTAAATCGAAGTATAAACATTTTTGTGAGACTTACACCCCTATACTCTAAAGGACTCGCCCACAATGTGCTGTGCAAATTCTACCGTGGCGATTGTAACAAAATAATAATAATAATAATAATAATAATAATAATAATAATAATAATAATAATTAACAAACCAAGCGAAGTGTCTCAGACCGTAGCGCGCTGAATTCGCAGTCGGGAGATCCGGGTTCGATCCCTGGCCCCCCCCCCATCCGGGGTTTTCGTGGTATCTCTCGGTAATAAAGACGAATGCTGAGATGGTTCAAACAGCCCACGATCACCTCTCATCATCGTCATTATCATCCTATCACCTTATAATTCATAGTTCCAGTCTTAACACCCTTGACTTACCAAGGTATATGATTGTTGTACCAAAGGGACAGATAAGTTATCCTGAAGTTCTGGGTGATCCGAAGATCATCTTTTGAAGCCACTGACGAGGCTCATCGCCGGACTTTTAATATACAAGATTTTATATTGATTGAACCATTATGACCAATATGTTTTGTAAGAATGGAACCCTTCGCGTATTTTCAATATTAAATTGATTATATGCCGACCTGGATGGCCGAGGTGGCTAAGAGCGAGTACCGACTCAGCGCTTCGGTCCGAAGGGTTGCGGGTTCGAGTCCCGCCTTGGGCATGGTTGTTTGTTCCTTGGCTTTGTACGTGTTGTCGCGGAGGGCCTCGCGTTCTGCTGACCCCGATGAGAGGAGCCCGCAAGTGTGTGGTCGTCTAGTGTGTGTGGTCGAATATGCGTCTCATCAGGACGTAAAGGGTAACAGGCTGTTGGCTGGATAATAGACCTACAAAAAATTGATTATATTATTTCTATCACTTTAACAATACGTGCTTTTCATTTAGTTAGATCAGTACGTTGGTATCTGATAAATGTAATAGATCCCTTTTTTAAGAAATCCGCTTTGAAGACAATCCCGCTGACAAGTCAAAATGACTGTCCCAAATGCCAATGTATAAGTTACAGTCATTTTCTTCCCGCATGTAAGTGACCACACACATATATACAGTTTTTCTGTCTCCAGTAAACAAAACATTGCTTCCAGAGCTTTTTCTCCTCGCGAGTAGGAAACAGAATTCGGAACTACAAATTTTCCAACGTGACTGACTTATTGGAGTTACTTTCAGCCAGTTTAACAAAGTTGAAAAAACGAAACTTGTCGGCGGATACACCACTCAAGAAATAATCCAGGACCGGTAGCGGTAGTTCAGTGCATCAACTGATGTCACTGCAGTGCTTCTGACCGGGAGGTCCTAAGTTCGAGTCCTGACGGCGGTAGGATTTTCGACACTACCTTTTCAGCTAGCTTTGTCTGGAGGAGAAATCTAGCGGCCGGCTGCTCTGATCGGTAGTTTTCCGTGGTTTCTCCGATCAACACCAGGCGAATGCCGTAGCAGTACCCTACCAAACGGACCGCGCGCGATCTGTCTTTCCTCTTCCTTGTCCTATCCTCTCCCCATACACACACACTTACATGCACTACACTACTACATATTCCGGGAGACCGGTCGGGAGCTTAGAGCTTGTCCCGACTGGGGCGGTGCCCCCGCTGGTGGGAGACTAGGTGAAAACCCCACTAGCCGACGGTAGGTCAGTGCCGGATCTCGCCATCCAGCAGGGGAAGATCATCGCCATCGCCCGAGAAAAAAACATGCACTACACTAACGGAACTAATGACCGAAGCAGTTGACGCGCCCGGAAACACGAAAAAATCAATCAGTCAAATAATCCAGGTCATCTGTGGTAGGTGAAAATGTTTCCAGTTTCCGTGGGTAAGACGGAAAAATTATTACCATTGTTGCCAATATGTTCGTGTCAATACGTCTTCCATGCGGAAGACGCTTAAGCCCGTGGTCTCCGTCAGGAGCATCTTCATCGATCGTGTGCAGGCGAACGGGAACAGTGTGAGCCACAGTATTTCATTAAGCGAAAGGCTCTACATTGTGTACTTTGCATTGAGCTTTCGATCATCGTGATAATGTTGGCTTTGATGGTGAACAGTGCTCCGTTAGCATGACTGACGTCGAAACATGCAGATATTTATTTTGGAAAATTCTAATTATGCTAGCTTTGAAAAGAAAGTTAATGTCAATATCCAAAAGGGTGATTGTTATGTATCAGGTCAAAAATAGTAGAAATGTATTCGCTTTTCCCACTTATTTCGAACATAAAAAAATCTATTATCCGATACGTTTCTCATAAACAGGTTTTACTTTATAGCAGAGCTTATTTTCAGTTGCTCCAGAAATTTCTCTTGTAACCTGTAGAATAATATAATTATTGAAGATATTAAAATTCACAGTTTTTCCAGTCAGATATGGTTTTAGCCTCCAGTATTCTTGAGAGATATTTATAGGTGCTTATATATAATGTCCCGCTGTGTTTTATATACTCTATTATATAAAAAAACAAATATTTACGTTTTAAGTATTTGCCATTTTGCACAAAAGACACATACTTCCAGCAGGTGTCCGTAAGCTGTACTGGCAGGTTGATACGAAAGTTCATGTTTGCATGTGCTGTGTCTATTTACACTAGCACGAGTAACTCCTGGTGCCAGAAATCCTAAAGAACGCCAGTATTTTTCATGCAGTGCCAAAATGTGCACGACTGTAAATGTTTGCACACGCAAGTTTCTTTTCAACGCGCACAGTCTTCCAGCTTTTGCATATTCATACACTGTAAACTGTGTATACCTTACGTGATTATTGGACACTTTCTGACAACTATATATCCTATCGCGTTAACAAGTGAACGCAAAACTCCACTCGCTCGGGTTAGGCCAGTGGCTGTGATGAAGGGACAAAGGTTAAAGCAGGTAGGTCTGGCCGGCATTTCGATTTAGTCGCTGTTGAGTGTCGCGAACGGCCAGTCACAGTGGAGTTGGAGTGTTTGTCATTTACAGTTTTGTCTGTACATTGAAATGAACGGTATAAAAGTGCGTCTGAAAATTGATGTATGGTGGATGTATGTAGTTAGACGATGGTAGTATGGATGTATGGATAAATAATGCTGGACAACTGGCCGCAGATCAACTGTTTGAAGAAACAAATAAACGTAAGTATTGACAGCTGATTACCATCACAAATGCGTGTTGTTCCTACCTTGTGAAATGATTCGTATTGCAGCATATTTAACAGTTTATGCATAAAAATTTAATTTCTAAAACAATATTTTGTTGAAATGTGTTGGCGTTGAACAGTGATTTGCCCGTGAAATATATCATTTCAGAAATTTCGTTTAAATGAAAGACTTTGTAACGAAATATTAAAACATTTTGCATTTTAATTATTTCAGTTGACTTTAACAGCTTTGAAAATATGACGAAGTACATATATTTCATTTCACAACAAAAATTACTGTTGTCATTTAACAACGTATGAATAATTTTATTTCATTAACCACGTAATCATCAATGCTGGTGATATTATTTTGTTAAATTTTACTAATTACTATCATGTCTCACTCAAACATTTTTTACAATACAAATAACGAATAATTTCCACAAAATTAAAAAGAAATACAGATGAAAAACCTTTTGTAGTTGCGGAAGTAATTGTGAACATATCAGCTCCATAATTCAAGGGCTCTGAATTCATGGAATGAATTGATCACGCCGTTAACACAGTTAAACCTGAGTAAACAGAAGTAAAATCTCGAGGTGTTAAATGTCCGCAACAAAAGGTTGTCAACATGTTTGATATAAGAAAGATGAAAAATATTCACCTCCATTTTCATTAGAAATGTGAGTTTCATCCCTTCTCGTATCGAGTTCACTCCCACGTAGCGAAATCGTGGAACGAAAGTGAGGAACGAGTGTCGGCAGAGAGAGCATTCTGTTTACGTAGTTCTAATGACAATGGCGAGAACAACGGTTCTAACTTTATTTCGGTGGACAGAAATCTGTTTTAATGAGGAAACTGCAGTTACGTTTTGCAAGAACAGGGCAAAATAGTGCCCATCAATTGAACGCTCAAAGGACGGAAATGCATCGGGAACTTGTTGCACAGGTTCAAGGATGTTTTATAAAAATCAACGAACGCTGGAGCCTCGTCAGTCAACTTGGACACGCGTAGCGTGGGGACAAAATTTCAAGTTGATTGCTAGGCAACTAAGTATTTTGGCATAAAATGCGTTGGAAATAATGCGTTGGATAGATTCCAGGAAGTTTTGTTAATTGAGGAAGCCGAAGGCCGGAGCCTCGACATCCGACTTGAACACGTGTCGTGATTGTTTTTCTGCCCCAGTATAATAAATGTAGCTTCCTTTATGCCCACGTTTTGTTTCCCTCTTTTTGCTAGTTATGGTAGGAGTAGAGCCAGAGGTGTGAATCTGTTTTCTTAGCAATACTACAAAATCAAATCTGTAGTACGTTCACCGATGCAAATAAATTTTCTTAAACTGGGTTGCGAAAATGTCTAGTTTTTAAATGCTACTAACCTCGCTTTGTTGGTACTTAGCGAGGTACTTACATTCAACTACGTTTAGTAAAAGGGCGGGGAAGAGATTCTGGAGCACAAGAAAATGTGCGCTGCTCATATTTCTCTTCCATGATGTTTGTTTGTTCTTTAACGAAAATAATCTCTCTCTCTGACTGTCTTTCTCTTTGTTTGTTTGTTACTTTCTTTCTCTCTTTTTTTGGGTCTTGGTTTGTTTGTATGCTTCTTTGTTTCTTACTTTCTTTCCCTCTTTGCCTCTTTCTCTTTTCCTTTCTCTCTTTTCTTTCTCTCTCTATCCTTTTCTTTCTCTCTCTATCCTTCTTTCGCTCTCTCTCTCTATCCATCTCTCCATCTCTCTCACACACACAAATACATACACATACATACACACACTCACACACGCGCACACACACACTCGCACACACACACTCGCACACACACACTCGCACACACACACTCGCACACACACACTCGCACACGCACGCACGCACACGCACGCACGCACGCACACACACACGCACGCGCGCGCGCGAGAGAGAGTTCCTTTTCCTAAGTTCACGCGGTCTACACACTTCCGCTCACTTTTGTCTTCAGTGTTTTTATGTGATGTTGAAGATCTTCTTGTGCGATGACAATATAACGGTCTGAGGAATATATAGCGGTAGCATCAGCAAACAGTGCAATGGAGTTATGTGGGATAGATGCTATATCGGCAGTATAGAGAATAAATAGCGTTGGAGAGAGAACAGATCCTTGGGGTACTCCTGCTTTTATGGGGAAAGTTGATGAAAGTTCCAGGAAGGTGAACTGAAAAAGTGCGATCTGCAAGGAAGCTTTTGATCATATGAAAAAGATAGTGAGGGGTGGATAGTGATGGTTCAGCTCGCGCACCCCATCGGTTTGCAAATCACTTGAATCTGAAAATCAAATCACTTGAAAGTGTGAGGTTATAAATACAATGCCATTCCGCGCGCTGTGGTTTTGTTCCCCCTGTACTCGCGGAAGTGAGCCGGTCCTTCTCGTTTCGTACGATAAGGGATAGAAGCGGAAATGTATTACTATTGCAACATCCCGCACACAAGTGAATATAGATCAAAATGTATCAACTCCATGTGAAAATATAATGCGTTTTGAAGTATATCACATGATCACCGGGATTAACAATTTCTGATATATTTTTTTCTCAATTATTTTTTCAATGAACTTAACAGTCATTTGGCACTTCTAGAATACACATTCAAAAAGTTAAAAAGTATGAAAATTTCGCTTTAAAAAAATCAATATAAATTTAAAAGAATTACGGAGATATTATTTAACATTTTGTTCTATTGCTTCACAACCATTTTCATTTAATTGCTTTTCTTTCTTTCTTTCTTTCTTTCTTTCTTTCTTTCTTTCTTTCTTTCTTCAATTTTCCCCTCTTCAGTTGCCCTGGAAAAGCGGGAATTTATTCATTTAATAGGATACAGAATTGCTGCAGCCGGTTAGGCTTTTGAAGCTTTGTGAGGGCTGACTCATATATGACATATAACTTAAACATACTAATTAAAAACTATCTTAAAATTAACTTAATAACTAACAACAGTGCCACTTTGGGCTCTTTAGTTATGTACAAATTTTTATTAAAAATATTTTCATTTTAAAGTTCTTATTACTGTTCATTTTTCCTTTTAAGTGTTTGAGCTCCTGAAAAATATACCTTCAACCCTGTATTTTTTATACGACCTTCAAAGCTGCAATGTGATGTGCAATAATACCCCCTTCCCGTTAGCCTCGTGGTGGTAACTTGAAATATCCCTTCTTCTCAATCCCTTCTCTAACAAAACACATCACAAAGAGACACTGACCGGAAGTTTGTTCTGGTGCTTAGTAATCCCGTGCTATCTTGCGCACATCAAAAAAATCTCCACCCGCGACGCCAGCTGCGCTTTCTCAGCCGTTTCCTGTCCTCCAGCCTGTCCAGTTTCAGCAGGCTGCAAGGCGAGTGCACCAGAAAGCGAGCGATTCCAAGGCTTTCGATGAATAGCGCTGCCCAAGTTACAAGACGAAGAGTATAACGTTGCACATCTCCCAGCTGTGCAGCCAATCAACACTCGAGGATCGCATGACGGTACGTAAGCCCTGAATGACGGAATTTTCAAAATAGTCAGAGATTATTCGAAGATTAATCGATTATTCTCGTTGTAATAGCAAAGTACAATATTTGGAGACATCGTTTTAAATAATGTCTATGGGATTTCACTGCTTTTATTTTGGGCAATGTAACTATAATTACAGGGAGTATCATCAACTTTGGGCCACCCCCGTAACTTCTAAACGGTTCCCGATATCGAAATAGTACAGTTTTCGCTCAACAGTGCGTAATCATGGAACAAATGATATGCTGTAGAGATATTGTTTGAAATACTCTTAGTTTTCGAGAAATTTAATCATTTTTGATTTTTTAAATGGAACTATATATTTTTCTCACTAGCAATACATAGATTATAAAAAAAGGAATTCAATGATGTAACATATGTGAATATTTTGATTGTTTTTTGTGTATAAAATTATACTTTCTGACAGGAGAGTTTAAATTAAACGTGCAATTTATCCTATAACGTCGCCTGTCCCTTTTGGGGTATGTGGCCTTCGCGCCCTCTCCCCGCAAAAGTGCCAGCACCGCGAAAGCAACCTTCCCAAAGGCGATAGTTACGAGGGTTACTACAGGAAATCTCGTAGATTTACTAATTTAAAGTCACATGTCAGAAAGTATAATTCTATACTCAAAATACTATCAAAATATTCACACATGTTGCATCATTGACTTCCTTTTTTATAATCTATGTATTGCTAGTGAGAAAAATATATAGTTCCATTTAAAAAATCAAACATAAGTTACATTATTGCATTCGTCTACTTATGATCTGTCTATTGCTTGAGAGAAAAAAGGGTTCCATTGAAAAAAACCCAACAAAGATAAACAATTTTCTCGAAAACTAAAAATATTTCGAACAATATCTCTAGGGCACATTACTTAATCCATGATTCTTGCATTGTTTAACGAAAACTGATTTCGATATCGGAAACCATTTAGAAGTTGTAGGGGTGTAAGGTAGGCCCATAGTTGGTGGGACTCCCTGTATTATTTCACGTATCGGCCGTAAAACCTTTTCACACATGGAGTTGTAAAGCTTATTTCCAAAACATCTCCATTAGACACAATTTCCAGGGGCAATAATCTAAAATTTGACTCTTATCGAGTCCCACGTGAAGGAATCTACTTTCTGCCGCAAGAACACGGAGGACGACAAAAACGAACCCGCGAACGAAACTATTTCCTGTATTACTTTTAGGGCACGCCGGACGCTCCGCTACGCGTGTCCAAGTTCGTGACTTAACTGCGTCCTTGGGCCTCCGCCATTAACACAAAACAATCTTGAATCTGCGCAACGCATAACTATTGTCAACGTATGTAGTGCCAAAATATTTTGTTGCCGAACAGTATGATAGGGATAAATGAAGAGCAGAAAGCGAATTTACAGAATTTAATAAAGAAACAGACTTGCAATGGAGTTAGTGAGGACGCATACTTTGAGCTATTGCTTCTAAAACATTGAAAATAACATTTTGGCTCGTGCAAATTGAATATTTCCATAAATTCTTCGAACCAAACTAAGTTTCATAGCACGGTTTTCTAACATTTTTTTCTCTCTGCACAAAATTGTGTTTTTAAAGAAAATTAAAACCTGTGTCCTTGCTGAAATAAACTTCGTCTGAACGCACGAGATAATAAGCCACTAAATCAAATGTGAAGTTTCATCACGCGCATTAAAACTACAGAACAGGGATGCTATCGTTCTCATCTGTCGTTCTTCACTTTCGTTCTCCATTCCCGCGGGCTTCGGGAGCTGATTCAATAACGGAGGGAGGTTATGGGATACGTTCCCGCCATTTTAGTCATGTAACTTAAGTCGTGCCAGCGCGCTGTTTTAGTAGTCTTTGACCATGGTTGATTTCTAATCATCGAAACGTTTTTGACACTGTTTGGGTGTGCTGGGGTAAAGTTCATCTGCGAGGGGTCATAGTGCCTTTCGCTGATAACCTAAGGTGGCAATACGTGAAATTCTGTACACCTCTTTGTTTAAAAACAATATATGTTGAAGAAAGGCGTGCCATGTTCCCCTCAAACATATTTGTAACTGGAGAATATGGAGATGCTTCTCCGTTTAAGCTAATTGCTGTAAGTGATTCAGAGAAGGCTATATACAGTGTAGCCGTAGCACTTTCTATTTCCGACTGTAATATATTGATTCAAACGTTATTTTAATAGCAACGCACTTTTTTTGTTTACAGTAATAATGTGGAAAGTCAATGAGGTAACGCGTAATGAAATCAGAAACCAATTCAATAAAAGCAATTAAAATGTTACAAAACCACCTTCAAAACAATTTGTACTTGCCATGTGCTGACTCAGACTTACACCAGTCAGGAGTCGCACAAGCGATGACCTCCCCGCGATAAACTCGCTCAGCCGAAGGAAGCTCGTGAGAGCCTATTTTGAAACACTTTACGAATTTTTAATACAATATTAATTTGGATTTTCACCAACTTTATAGTTCCAAACGCAAAATGTTACTGCCTTACAAGCAACAGAATTATCTATATTGCATTGACAAATAATAACAACAAAAAGACAACAGCTGAACAGCTTTATAGTTGTCAATTAGCCCGTTACATTGTTTGGGGAGCTTTGCTAGCTTTGAGGAGTTGAATTTTACCCAAATATATTAAAAGGTTCAAGAGAGATTTAAAGAGATGTTTTTCCATCCTGCACGTAAGGTGATAACAAATTATGAAATACTAATAATATAGCCTGTGGTGTCTATATTACGTCCGTCTAGCGTAAATCCGTCTAGCGTCCACCTCGTTTGTCTTGCGTCCGTCTTGCGTCCGTCTTGCGTCCGTCTTGCGTCCGTCTTGCGTCCGTCTTGCGTCCGTCTTGCGTCCGTCTTGCGTCCGTCTTGCGTCCGTCTTGCGTCCGTCTTGCGTCCGTCTTGCGTCCGTCTTACGTCCGTCTTACGTCCGTCTTACGTCCGTCTTACGTCCGTCTTACGTCCGTCTTACGTCCGTCTTACGTCCGTCTTACGTCCGTCTTACGTCCGTCTTACGTCCGTCTCGTAAATCTACAATTTTATTGACTAACAATATAGCTGATTTCGAAATAAATGAATTGCTTCTTCGGTCAGAGAACGTATTTCAACTGACAGTGTTAAGGGAATTTTGATTATGACTGGCAATCCTTGCTCAAACTACTTCAACGTTTGTACTCTTATCTGACATTTGTTTGGTGAAACTAAAAGGAATTTTGAAAGCGTGTAGAAAACCTGATATACATTCATACTGAAAGGTAGTCAATTTTCTGGATCACTTTCGCAAATACATTGAATTTTACAACAAGAAAAAGCTGTTTCTGCTTTCGAGGTTACTCATTACAGAAAAGTGCTTCATTCGATCATTATTTTCTAGGTTTATGAAGTGGGCAGATTTTACATCTTGCCACACGGGCTTGTGTTGCAATATTCATGAATAAGTTTGGAAGTCGCAGTTAATGAATTAATAAGAACTGTATTTGAAAAAAAGATTCTCGTAGAAATGTCTCTCGTTTAGTGTTCTGCAGTTAAACATGTTCTTGAATTATGTCCCTAATCACTGTTACAGCTCTTGGCATTTGTGTTTTATTTGTGACTATCTTCGATTCTGGAATGTGCGGTCTGGCATTAAACACATTCTTTGAACTTACTGGTTTATTAGTTAACTAGTTTACTCGGCAGTCAGGTACAGTAGTAGTTATGAAGCTCCTCAATTAAGCGCGACAGGGAAAGCAAAACTAATTGTTTATGCAAGAGGAAGTTTAAATCTGCGGGTAAGAACTACGTTCATTGTTGTTGCGTTATGAATTGCTACAGTAAAATGCTATTCTGCGCATCAAGTAAAACTAACACAGCGTGATGAGATCGACTATCGTTCAGTGATGGAACGAACGTCTTACTGCATCTTGTAAGCGTTTTTCCTAGAACTCACTCTTTCACTTGGACAGGTAACGAGTCAAGAATGCAGCTTTTGAACAATGGAGTCTGTAGCATAAATTACCTCATAGAAAAAGATGCGAGGTTGATAGTTTCCGGATGCGAATTACTTATGAAATATTCTGATGACATATGTTTTTCAGAATATTTCGAATATTGTTCGAAGCTCAGTGACTATTCCCCAAATATTTCATAACTTGCACTCGTAAAAGCACAAGTTGTAACATGAAGAGCACGTCTATCTGTGCACGTCTTCTAGAGTTCAGTGGGAAATATAATTATTAAAATTATAGTTTTCTATGGTCTCGCGGCAGGAAGTCGAATCCTCTGATGAGAGCACGATGAGGGATAATATCACAAATCTATAGCTGATTTACCTTGGCAAATAGTTTTTATTGCACCGGAGCGAACATTTTCTACCAACTCTTGCCAAAAATGCTAATTTCAGTCTGAATTCTGAATTCAATTTGTATGGGGATTAGGGTAGGGAAACTAGGATTTATGAAAACGTGCCTAGAATGCACTTCTCCCCGTAGCACGTCACGAACAGTTTTTAACTGTTTTGACGATTTTAAATAAATAAAATATGTATGAAATGGGCAAATAAATACCAGGGAGCCATTTCGAGTGAAAAAAAGGTCACCAACATCTCTAATGTTGAACTAGAAACTAATGTTTCTAGTGACATTTTGCTTAAAAACGCTGTTTACGCTCGGCAATTTCTTAAGGGATTCTCTTATTTTAAGTCGTCCAGAAGCATATGCTGAGAGAGAGTAGAAACTCTACGAATAATTCTTGATGTTGTCGCAGAAAATATATTTTTTTAGAAACAAACGAAGAAAAACTCATTCGTGAATTGACGGAGTTGAGATGCAAATTATGTGTTATGCTCTATCGCATGCGATCGCGCCCATTTTTATCGCCAGAACCTTAGCCCGCTATTGGCTGTCAAAATTGCAGTGCACTCACTGTTCATGAATGTCACCAATGACCTCTGGACTCTACGGGGTGCCCCAATTGGCTTGTCCTGGCACAGAGCTTCTCTGTCAGACACTGTTGTTCCGTGAGTCACTGTTTATTGCGTCAAGTCAATGAGAGCGATGGAGGAGGTGCTGTTCTCAATGCTAAAAATAAAGGATTCTGAATAGTGTCAGCTGAAACGTGGGTAGTGGCTGTTTGTTGAATACAGTTAAAGTTTGACTTTAAATCAAGCGTAACGCACTATTCAAAGTATCTATAAAGTATAATGTAATTACTCTTTTGAATTAAATAAACGCGCAAGTTCTGACTGTTTTAATACTTTATTCACAATTCCTCAAAAGTCATTTCGCAAAAAAAAAAAAAAAGTTAAAGCACCATAGATTCCAATCGCATTCAAAGCTGACCAGTGGTAAGATAAAGCATCAACTGAAATAGCCACTATGCCGCCTATTGATAGAGGAAGCAGACAGAATCAAAGGAGCTCTGAACGACTTCGAAAGCGATCAGGTCGTCTCGTGAAAGGCAAGTGCAGTGAACGACCATTTGCAGTCTGGCTCAGATTCTTGCATTAGAGTAGCGCTTATCTACAACTGCGAAGCCGATCAGAAAATGAACGTCAGCATATACATCTTCTCATCAAGAATTCTGCAAAAGCGTCGCAAGTATTCGGATATTTTTGAATAAATGAAAAGTTGCCACAGCAGGCGGAAGCTCTGTTGGGACGCGCGGCGCGTCGGCACGCAGTTTCGGCGGTGCGCGTCCGTCAAAACAATACGCATTCCACGCGTGATGAGGCGTTGCTTCGTCAAGGGAAGCGTGTTCAGAAATCGGAGATAGGTTGGCCGCGAGTGCGCTGCCATCCGATAGCGAGCGCCGCACGTGTGCGCGCCGCGCGCCGCAGATGGCGCGTGTTTCTTTCGCACCTCCCGCACGTATCGCCCCGCGCCCGCCTGCGCGCCCGCCTCTGTACCCGCTCCCGCGTACGTCCCCGCCTCTGTATCCGCTCCCGCGTACGTGTCCGCCTCTGTACCCGCTCCCGCGTACGTCCCCGCCTCTGTATCCGCTCCCGCGTACGACCCCACCTCTGTACCCGCTCCCGCGTACGTCCCCGCCTCTGTATCCGCTCCCGCGTACGTCCCCGTCTCTTTATCCGCTCCCGCGTGCGTCCCCGCCTCTGTATCCGCTCCCGCGTACGTCCCCGCCTCTGTATCCTCTCCCGCGGCAACCTCACCTCCACACTCTCCTTTTTTTATCGATTTTCCCCTCTCCAGTTACCCTGGAGAGGCGGGAATTTATTCAAATTCTGGGTACATTTCTTTCCAGCATTGCTGCTTGTGGAGATCAAGGAGGGCTATATCTTAAAAATACTAATTAACTTAATACTAACTTAAAACTATGACATCAAGCCTCTTTGGGCGATAAGTTTTAAATAATATATGATTTGAATTTTGATGTATGATAAGTTCTTGTGATAGTTCATTCTTCTTTCGTTTTCTTAAAAATATCATTCGCGCTCTCATTCATGTTTAATCTATATTTACAAACACATTCACTCACGCATTCATACCACACGGCACTAACTTCACTTTGTACATTATTTACACTTTATTTACGCCACGGCGCCGACTTTACTCAGGCGTCCGTGGCGCCGGGACGTTTTCAGGGCCTGGCGGCTCAGGCCCACCCGCCTCCGCTCCCATTTGCGCATGTGTACCCGCTTCGCTCATGTCCCCGCCCTTATAAACGCCTCGCGTCTGCCCTCACTTTTATAACTCACACCGCGCCCGTCCCCACCTCTGTACCCGTCCCGCGGCAGCCCCGCCTCTCTTACCCGCTCCCTCGCTTGTTTCCGCATTTATACCCACATTCACGTCCATCCCCGCTTCTATACTTGCACTTGCACCGGGAGCTGTAGCTCAGTGCATCAACTGATGTCATTGCAATCCCTCTGACCGGGAGGTCCTAGTTTCGAGTCCCGACGGTGGCAGGATTTTCCACACTAGCTTGTCAGCTCAGTCAGCTCGAATTCAGTCGCTGTTGGGAAGAGAATTCTAGCGGCCGGCTGATCTCATCGGTAGTTTTCCGTGGTTTCTCCGGTCAACACCAGACGAATGCCGGAGCAGTACCCTAAGAAACGGGCCACGGGCCGCGCGCGACCTTTCCTGCCTCTTCCTTGTCCTATCATCACCCCTTACACACGCACTTACACTAACATGCATACCTGGAGACCGGTCGAGGTCCACACATGCCGGGAGACCAGTCGGGAGTTTAGAGCTTGTCCCGGCTGGGGCGGTGCCTCGCAGGTGGGGGATACCTGGTTGGGGAAAACCCCGCTAGCCGACGGTAGGTCGGCGCCGGGTCTCGCCATCTATCGAGGGAAGATCACCGTCACCTCCCGAGCAAAAACACGTACTATACTTACGTGACTAATGACCATAGAAGTTGACGCGCCCGGAATCACTAACAATCAATCAATGAATCAATTAGCATTTGCACCAGAACCCGCCTCTACACTCGCCCTCGCACCTTTCCCCACCTCTATACCCGCTCCGCGCCCGCCACTGCTCGTCACTGCCCTTATACCTGCTCCTTGACCCGTTTCCACATTTAAACCCACCCCTGCGTCCGTCTCTACTTCTATTCTAGCCCCTGCACCAGAGTAGGCGGGTGCCTCTACATACGCGCCCGCGCCAGCCCAGCTTCTAGTCCCGCAACCGCCGCATTTCCAGAACCCGCCTCTGTTCCCGTCCTTATACCTGTTCCGTGCCCGTCCCCTCCTCTGAAACTTCCCTTGCGCCAGCTTCCGCCTCTATACCCGCTATACGTACTTACGTATCGTCTATACGTACTTACGTAGTAAAGGGAACGTTTTGTAATGCTACAGTGGAAATTGACAATATTTCGACCAGAAACTCTCAGTGTAGGTTCATGATACCAAAAAATTGTTTAGAAACAACTTTTAGAACAACATATAGAACTGTATGTTTTTCTAATATATTATGAAGACTGAATGCACGTTTAAGGGTTCTTGATACTAAAAAAAACTCGTTTACGGCAGAATGTCTGTCCGTCTGTAGCAAAAGCGCCCAAAACATTCAGATAATTTGGTCCAAAATGAAATTCACTGATGGATCTGGCCGAACGTGAGGTCCTGCAAATTTGAAACTCATATGAGTAATTGGCCTTCTTCTTCTTCCAAAGCACTACAGCCCGATGTGGGCCAAGGCTGCCTTCACGATCTGCCTCCATCCTCTCTTCTTTCAGCCTTCTCCCACCATCCAGTGACTTTCATTGTTTTCAGGTCATCCACAACATCCTGGATCCAACTTTTTCTGGGCCTGCCACGTTTTCGTACGCCCAGAATGTTATTTTTATGTATATGTTTAGGCATTCTTTCCACTCCCATTCTCTGCACGTGTCCCAACCAAGAAATTCTCCGAGATTTTATGAATCTAATTATATCTTGATCTTCAAGTATATTGTTTATTTCTTCATTAGATCTTATCCTCCATCTTTATCTATCTTTTACAGCTCCATATATTCTCCTTACAATTTCCTTTCAAATCTACGTACTGTCTCGATGTCATTATTGCTCAGGACCCATGTTTCTGCTCCGTAAGTTACTATTGGTCGGATTAAAGTTTTATACAACTTGACTTTTGTTTTCCTAGTCAAGAGAGCAGATTTTAGGAGTGGTATATTTGCGAGAGTAATTGGCCTTACGCAGAAGAATAATTGGATGAAGCGATCCCCGCTCACATCGTGTTACTTGCTATGGCGTTACCTCTCCATCTCCCACTTCCTCCCTTCCCCTTCCTTCTGCCTCCCACCCTTGCAGAAGAGGATGTTGTCTTCCTAGGGGCTGCTATCCCAGCTGTATTTGTGCGCTCTGGAGAGCAGCACCTTCCTCTCGCCTGTTCGGGAGCTCAAGTCACGTGACCTCACACCATTCGCTGGAAATCGTTAGCCACACTCAGTCGCATTCGTTACTGTTGCAACAAGAAGTTCCGCAGACCACCTTCAATGTACTAATATTACACACTTAAAAGCCTTGTTTAACGTAATTACTCCCGTATAATAAAAATATTTGCATCGGTAGGGGAGCTACAGAATTAACTTGAAAATAGGCTGTCCAAATAACGTGTTGTTTTTATTGTTGTTGGTGTTGTTGCTGTTATTGTTCTTTTTCTTCTGATATTTTTATACAAGAAGAAGGTACATTTTATCATAATAAACTTATGATATTAGTTTTAATAATAAGGGTATTCATTTTAAACAGAAAACAACCGAATTGCATTTTCAAATAAAATTTCTTTGTGGAATTTATGGCTTTCATTTCTTGGACCATCTCTGGTGGTTTTTCGTCCTCTTGATCTATTGAGCCAATGCTAGATAACAAAGGTAGTACGTTTTCATTCCCTGTAAATGTCAGGTAATGTTTTCGTTGTTTTAATAAATTTTACCAAACCGTATTTATTCATTAAACAACCAAATCTTGCTGCAACTACGTCAGTGAAATATAATTTAAAATATTAGTGAAACGTGTGTTAGTAAGTTATTTCCTACTCGGTACACTAATTATATCGAAAATTGCTTAACTGTTGTAAAGAGTCGACTGCAACATTACGAGAGTGGCGGGAAGAAATACATTCCGTTTACGATATTTGATTTGATTTATTTTAGTCACAGAACAGTAAAACCTGTATGTGACATATGTGGTAGAAGTACAATCTGCGCAAGTTTTCTTCAGCTCCAGAATCTCTTTCAATCATAAATAAGTACATTACTTGTTGCAGCCACATTATTTTTTTTTAATTATACAATGCAAATGTAAACTAATGCATTATATATCATTTTTAAAATCAACATTATTTTTCTTTTTGATCAGTGTAGTCCAGTTGTCTAGAAACAGTTATATAGCAGAAAATATTTTGCTTCGATTTGAAATTTAAGTATGGATTTTATCGTCTGGCTATTGTCGTCTGGCAATGTGTTACCAAGTATCGTGTACAGGGGATTTCTTGTAGTAAGATGTTGATTCTGTCACTTGATCTTGAACGTGATTGATGAACATGATTTTTACGACGTGTTGTAACTATAAATAAGGTATGCATGAAAATGTTCCTAACGTTAAGTAAGTCTGTTTTGACAAAAAACAATACAGATTCGTAAATAATTAGGCAAGGCATAATGTATGATAACAAGCTCAATGAAGAGAGACTTGCAAGAATTGCGTGGATGACATTTGCTTATTATTGATATATTTTTTATGCAATCTAAAAGTCTGGGTACTATAGAAAAGGATCATATTAAGCCATATCTTAGGTGGGAATATAGATTTGCAAAATAATTCAACAAGCTGTATGAAGGCTGACGATTTGAAAGAATTCCCAATCCGTAAAATAATGAACTTAATTTAGTGTTTAATTCAGTTAGTAAATTGATATTGCCTTTGAGGTTTGACTGGTTTGAGAGTCCTAGAAATTTCGTTACTTTTACAACAGCCAATTGCACATTGTTTATTTTCAATGTCGTGTGTGACTGCTGGTGTGAAATGCAAAAATGTAAAATTAATCGCGGACGCCAAAGGTCGTAGCTTCGTCACCGAACACACGTAGTGAAGAGGGCAAATGTCAAGTTAAAAGTAATCGCCAAAAAAGTACTTTGGCATAATATGCGTTGGGCGGACTCGAGAATGTTTTCGCCTGGAGGCCAGTGCCTCGTCGAGAAATGGACATGCGTAGCGAAGGGTCACTACGCCTTTAAAGTTTGAGGTTATAATTCCGTCGTCATTCACTCACGCTTGCGTGGCCGATGTCGATCATGTACTCGCGGAAGCGAGTCACTTCTGTCTCGTTCGTTACTATAAGAGATAAGAGCCTAAAATTCTATTAATTGCTAAATATTTTTATTTTATTAGTAGAAATGATGCTTGATTCCCATAGAATTAATATTTTGGTATTGATAATACAACGATATTTTTTATATATGACTTATTGACAAGTCTTACTATCTTCTCAATTAATGGCATTGAAGGGATAATTTTTGACCAAAAATAAGATTGTGTATTAGGCCTCTCGGCGTTTCTCTCTTTGGATTTTTTTCTGTATGTATATATTAAATATCGATTCATTTATCTTAGGGACGCTGCTATTAACTTGTTAGAAAAATGCACCATTGAATACAACAAGAGTAGGAAGCGTCCATCTCGCATCCACCAACAATCTTTCATTTCTCCTCCCTACTTATTCTTTGACCTACGTACAGCGTGTTTCTTCCGTTACAGTCATTCGTCACGAGCGATCAGCTCTTCGAGAGCCAGAAACACAACTCCTCTGAAGCCTCATATCTCAATATTAATGTAGCTGTTGCCGGAATATGATGAGCGATTCTTTCCGGCTTGCTCCGAAAATTTGATAGTTGCATGATAATGTAACGCCGAGTGTAAAAATGTATATTGTATAAGGGAAGGAAGACGAATTGAAAAGGAACTTCAATACCCGAAATATCAGATAAGGAGAATGAACTTCAGTATTTGACAAGATGTTAAGGGGAAGAAAGGATGTTAACGAACTAGGAGCTTTCGTCTTTGTGAAACCTGTGGAGTGAGGATCCGCTTGTCATGTAATGCTTTTGTTATAAGAGTATTTAAATTATATACTATCTGTGCGTGTATACATGTGTGTGCTTGTGCATGTCTTAATGTGTGCGTGTGTTTTTATACATGCGTGTGTGCGCGTGTGTATGCTTATGTGTTTGTGTCCGTGCTCATGCGTCTGTGCGCTCTTGTGTTTGTATGTGTGCGTGAGTGTACGAGTGAGTGTGCGTGAGTACGCAGACATGCGTGTGGGTATGCGCGTGCATGGGTGTATATGTGTGGGCGTGGGTATATGATTGCGTGTGTATGCGTGCGCGCGTGGATGTGTGTACGTGGGAGTGTGTGCGTGTGTGAGCGCGCGAGCGTGTGTGCGTGTGTGCGTGTGTGAGCGCGCGAGCGTGCGCGAGTGAACGCGCGAGCGTGCGTGCGCGAGTGAGCGCGCGAGCGTGCGTGCGCGAGTGAGCGCGCGAGCGTGCGTGCGTGCGCGAGTGAGCGCGCGAGCGTGTGTGCGTGAGTGAGCGCGCGAGCGTGTGTGCGTGAGTGAGCGCGCGAGCGTGTGTGCGCTAGTGAGTGTGCGCGTGTGTCCGTTCCTGTGCGCGCGTATGAGTGTGGGCGCGCGCACGAGAGTATATACAGTGCGTCCGCTGTATTCATCAAATCAACCTACAATTATTGTAGGAGACTGGAA
Source organism: Teleogryllus occipitalis (assembly GCA_011170035.1). NCBI lineage: Eukaryota > Metazoa > Arthropoda > Insecta > Orthoptera > Gryllidae > Teleogryllus > Teleogryllus occipitalis. The sequence goes on from BLKR01002969.1 coordinate 126,984, forward strand.
CGCCAAGAACGCAGTATGGGATAGAAGACTCAATTTTACTGCCGGCATCCTTCTTCTTGCAGATACCGAAAGATTAAATCTAACGGTGCATGCTCCTGATCTCCCAGTTATTATTCCTACCAATCTGCAATACAAGCGGACATTCTCGACTTCAGTATCTCTAGCAACATTAGCTATAACATTTTCGTAGAGCCATAGATCGCACTCCCTTCAGGCCATCGTCCTCTTTCCTCCTTGAATACTTCATTAAACAAAATCGCCCAGCACAGCCCACCTACAAAAAGTCAACTGGCCTCATTTTTCGATCCTGATTTCTCGCATCCTACCAGCACTTCCTTCCATCGTTAAAACTCACAAGAAATTGACAGAGCCATTGACCCCCTCACCCACACCATTCTCAATAGCTTAGACCTAAGTGCTCCCCAGTACGTCAGCGCAACCCACTACCTTCTATTCCACCAATCTTACAGAAACTGTTATATCACAAAAGATATATTCGAAATCACCGGCAAAAACATCGTTCCCCTTCTTGAAATCCTACCTAAACCTACTCACTACAATAGTAAGACATCTTTTGGCAATACCAAACGCCCAATACCTTCACTTCCAAACTTAAACCGCCAACCCAACCGATCATACGCTATGGAATATCACTCGCCGTCTCTTGCGCAAACCAACTAATATACCCACCCTAACAACCACAGTATCCGCAGCACTTTCACCTGCAGATAAAAGCAAAGTACTCGGTGAATACTTTGCTGCAACCTTCATTCCCCATCCTTCAGAAAAACCCCTTCAAGATAATTTACTCCTTGAAGGAATTCGCCGAACTGTAACAAAAGACCCAAGATACTTAAAATTTATATCTCCCATCGAAATTGTAAATATTTTATCTATCCCTTCTCCGAAAGTTTTCAGCGGTCACCACCTAATTCCTACTTGTGTACTTAAACGCCTTTCAAATCAGAGCCATTTTACATTTAACATCAATATTCAACGCATCATCCGTCTGTCATACTTCCCTCGCAAGTGGAAACACGTCCACATCATTCCCATTCTGAAACCAGACAAGGCAAAAAACGATCCGTCAAGTTATCGCCCAGTTAGTCTTCTGCCCTCCTCACTAACTATTTGAAAAATGTATCCTCACCAGATTAATATCCCATCTCAGTTCCGTCCAAGTCATACCTCCGCACCAATTCGGTTTTCAACCACTACTTTCTACAAATCACCAGATTTAAGATTTACGGAGGATATAATCGAAGGTTTCCATGTAAATAAACCCACAGTTACAATCTTCCTCGATGTAGCAAAATCTTTTCACACCGCGTGACACACAGGACTATTATTGAAACTTATTCACATCGGAACCCCTCACTATCTTTTTCATATTATCAAAAGCTTCCTTGCAGATCACACTTTTTCAGTTTGCCTTCCTGGAACTATTTCATCAACTTTCCCCATAAAAACAGGAATACCCCAATTATCTGTTCTCTCTCACACACTATTTATTCTCTATACTGCCGATATACCATCTATCCCACATTACTCCATTGCACTGATTGCTGATGATATCGCTATATATTCCTCAAACCGTTATATTGTCACCGCACAAGATCTTCAACATCACCTATCCCAGTTGTCCGACTGGGCCAAGATACTCAACAAAACGTCAAGCCAAAATCTTCACGCTCCGCAGACTAAATTATCCTCCCCCTCTCAAGTATCAAGGAGGAAATGTAACTTCGCTCCCTAACAACAAGCTAGTGGAATATCTTGGTGTACTTTTTGACAGGAGGCTCACCTGGAAATCTGATGTTCTTCACATAATAACTCTGGCTACCCGTAGAACCCACCGATTACATCTCATACTCAAAAAGGCATCACCTCTACGACTCCAGGTTGTTACTTACCTATACCAATCAATGATCCATCCAATGTTATCCTTTGCTTCTCCTATCTGGGCCTCAGCCAGCTAGTCAAATATCCAAAAAATGCAAACTTTCCAAACCAAATTCCTCTGAACCATTACAAAATCTCCCTGGTTTATACCTAACTCTCAGTTACATAATGAACTCGGCATTACTCCGATCTCCGTCCATTTCTCCTTCCTAACCTCTCGCTTCTATCCTAAAATTCCCCCGATTCCCTCTGCCGTACATATCAAAATAGGAAAACAAAATCCTCACCACAATATACTAAAGCGTGTAAACTACAGTTCTTCGACCCTCCCTGAGCACCATGTATCCGATGTAGCTTCGCACATTTAATCTGCATCAAATCAATGTAATTCTTCTGCCAATAATGTTTCTTAAAGCATTCTAACATAATCCAATGTACCATCAGCACTGAGAAGTGCTGAAGATTATATGCAGAGAGCTGTCCTCAAAGGGGATCGGAGGCTATACGTAAAGTAGCATGGGATTCCTCATGATTGAACAAAACCTCTCGGCATCAATGAAAATATCAAAATTCTTTAGTGATCCATTTTCATTTATGTTTTTAACACTTCCCAGCCCTGGAGCCTCCGGTTCCACAGAAATACAAAATTTGACCACACCTACGTGTTGTCCAGTCTTCCAGGTATGTTTCCAACTTAATCAAGATCTGTTCCAGGAGAAAAAAGCAAAATAAATACGAAAAAGGAATAAAACGGCAAACAAGGCAAAATACCAAATGTTGGCGTCACAGGCTGAAATAGGCAAAATGAAAATCTACTGATACAACTCCAGAAGTACAATTAAGTGATTTCTAGTGTTAAAACTCATAAAATCCTAACTATTAAAAAGGCATTTTGCCAAACTTCCGGTCTCTATTATTAAAATATAATCAGATAGCAGTAACGGCCTCGGACAGCAAATCAAATATCCAAAATATGCATATTTCCAAACTAAATTCCTCCAAACCATTACAAAAGCACTCTGGTATCTAACTCTCAGTATAAAAACCTCGACATCACCCCGATCTCCGTACATTTTCTCTTGTCTCAATTCTACCTCAAAATTACCCAGAATTCCTCAGCCGTCCATTTCAAATTCAAGAAACAATATCCTCGCCGATTAATGTGAAAACTACCACGACAGTTCTTCGACCTTCCCTGACCATCATGTACTTTAATTTGAATTTATTTAATGTATTCATGTGTCAGTAATGTTTCAAAAACCATGCCAATATATTGAATGTACCGAATAAGTATCGTATCGGCTATATATATATGTAGCAAAATATGTGTGTGTTAATTATTTTACAACTTACTGCCAAATGACACTAACCAATTCAAATCGATTCTCAAATTTAAGTGCCAAGTAAAATCTTTTCTGCTGCATAACTGTTTGTATAGAATTAGAGACTATATTCAGCATGAAAAAATATGACAATATTTGTTTTAATAATGGTATCTAATGTTTTAGTTACCATTTAGACTGAATAATTCTAAAAGACTAAATAAGCCTGTAACAATTATTGTAACTCAGATTCTGTGTCAATGACCCCTTCTCGATCAGGTTTTTCGTCTATTTTCCCTTATCCTGTGAGATGACTCCTTATTTTGCTTGGACATAAATGTAGATTCAATGTCTGTGCACATTTTCTTGAGCTCTTTTGGGAATGCAGATGTGTATTTGTGTATTGGAATAATCGTTTTCCATTTAGTCGCGGCAGTAAATCGATTCCTTTACGTAAAGCACTAGGGATACTAGCCTAAATTTGTAGGTTATTTACCTTTACAAATTGTTTTATTACATGGAAGCGAATATTTAGAAATCAATTATTGCCAAAAACGCTTGCTGCTCTTTGTATTCACAATTCAACTTAATATGGAGTATATGAGTTAGGACATTCCAGAGCTCAAAAAATCACGCACATATTGCACTTCTCCCCCTTCATGGTACGTCACACTGTTTAACAGTTTTTTGGCGTATAAATAAATAAATAATGTATAGAAAGTAAATAATAAATAAATAGTTAATAAACAGCAAACGGTAAATAAATGAAGGAGAAGGTGGTAACGGTGATTGCGGGTCGCTTGCCCGCCTCGTCTCCCAAGGTGACCGAACGTTTCGAGGAGAAATGTGCGGTTTCCTCCCGGTGGGCAGGCGCATCATAAACCGCTTTCCTGACGACAGACTAACGATGTGCCAGACTGATTAATAAGCCGGATTCGCCGGCGGTAGCTAACGGACCCAGGGAAACTGATGGATGAGGTTTGGAAAGAGAAGTACAAAAAGTACAGAGATGCGGCAATCCAAGAAGACTATGAAAAATCGTGTACCATTTTCATTGCGAACGTTCGTGAATACGGACTTCAAGAAAAAGCGTAACTTTGTTGTCTCCGGTCGAAGAACGTATAATTATGCCGGCAAGCTTCCGCATGTTAAAGTATGTGTAATTACTCGTATCTCTTCAAATTGGTCTACTATACATAGTCTGTAGGTGATCATTCGGATCAAAGGCCTACTAAAGTTTGTTGACTGGAAGTCAAAATATTTTAACATAAATTTGCAGAAATTATTGTAATATATTGTTAAATTCCGTTATTGACCCCCATATTGGTTTTTGCGGGTACCGGAATGACACTGATATGCGTTTGTTAAGGAAAACATGAAAACTACGTAAATACTAAGTGCAATGCGATTTTTCAGTTAAATGGTCGCACAAGAAGACAAAATGAAAATAATCGCGATATCTGACAGATACAATGAGGGCACTGATGCTGTAGGGATAGGCTTGTTTGGGATTGCGGGGACTTGAACATTTTTGGTGTTTTCTCTCTTAATCTCTCTCCTTTTCTCTCTCCCTTTCTCTCTCTCCCTTTCTCTCTCTCCCTTTCTCTCTCTTCCTTTCTCTCTCCCTTTCTCTCTCCCTTTCTCTCTCACTTTCTCTCTCTCTTCTCTCTCTCTCTTCTCTCTCTCTTTTCTCTCTCTTTCTCTCTCTTTTCTCTCTCTCTTTTCTCTCTCTTTCTCTCTCTTTTCTCTCTCTCTTTTCTCTCTCTCTTTTCTCTCTCTCTTTTCTCTCTCTCTCTTTTCTCTCTCTCTCTTTTCTCTCTCTCTCTTTTCTCTCTCTCTCTCTTTTCTCTCTCTCTCTCTTTTCTCTCTCTCTTTTTTTTCTCTCTCTCTCTTTTTCTCTCTCTCTTTTCTCTCTCTCTTTTCTCTCTTTTCTCTCTCTTATCTCTCTCTTTTCTCTTTCTCTCTCTTTCTCTCTCTCTCTTTCTATCTCTCTCTCTTTCTCTCTCTCTCTTTTCTCTCTCTCTCTCTCTTTTCTCTCTCTCTCTCTTTTCTCTCTCTCTCTCTCTTCTCTCTCTCTCTTTTCTCTCTCTCTCTTTTCTCTCTCTCTTTTCTCTCTCTCTCTCTCTCTTTTCTCTCTCTCTCTCTCTTTTCTCTCTCTCTCTCTTTTCTCTCTCTCTCTTTTCTCTCTCTCTCTCTTTTTTCTCTCTCTCTCTTTTCTCTCTCTCTCTTTTCTCTCTCTCTCTTTTCTCTCTCTTTTTTTCTCTCTCTCTTTTTTCTCTCTCTTTTTTTCTCTCTCTCTTTTTCTCTCTCTCTCTCTTTCTCTCTCTCTTTTCTCTCTTTTCTCTCTTTTCTCTCTCTCTTTTCTCTCTTTTCTCTCTCTTTTCTCTCTCTTTTCTCTTTCTCTCTCTTTTCTCTTTCTCTCTCTCTCTTTTCTCTCTCTCTCTTTTCTCTTTCTCTCTCGTTCTCTTTTTTCTCTCGTTCTCTTTTTTCTCTCGTTCTCTTTCTCTCTCGTTCTCTTTCTCTCTCGTTCTCTTTCTCTCTCTCTCTTTCTCTCTTTCTTTCTCTTTCTCTCTCTCTCTTTCTCTCTCTCTTTCTCTTTCTCTCTCTTTCTCTTTCTCTCTCTTTCTCTTTCTCTCTCTTTCTCTTTCTCTCTCTTTCTCTTTCTCTCTCTTTCTCTTTCTCTCTCTTTCTCTTTCTCTCTCTTTCTCTTTCTCTCTCTTTCTCTTTCTCTCTCTTTCTCTCTCTAGCTCTTGAATGACTTCTAAATTGCGTTTCGTAACATAGTAAAAGTTGAAAGAAATAAGAAGCAAGTAAATTTCCACTCATGAAGACATATACATCGTGAGCCATATTTTACACTTTTGCTCGTGGGAAAAAAGTCATTTAGATCTGTACGTTAATCTTTCCACCGTATTCCCGAATTAACGATTGTTTAATTTTTCTGTGCAAATATTGTTTTCTCTTAACATTTCACAACACTTCATATTACACAATTCTTCATATTACTCATTAGAGTTTGTCATTACATCCATTCAGATTTTTGTTTTATGATTTCTATGGCACAAAAGATAAGGAAATGGGATGATCACAAGGAATAGGTCGTAATTCTTTATGAGTTCTGCACAGGTTTATTAGTAAAAAAAAGACTTAGATTGCTACCGACGAAAGAGAAAAGTGTCTTTTAGCAGAATTTGCTCTCAGAATGCAGTGAAAATGAACAATGAAGTTACAGGGGTGAGTCAATCGTAGAGGCCTCTGCTTCGCGGGCAGGCTCTGCCAGGGCAAGACACTGCGACCTGCCGGCGGGGTAGTAGACATCGGGGTAGTCGATATCGATGACGCCTATGCGTTAGAATGCTGTGGGAGATCTGGTCTGCTGAATTCCACCATAAGGGGTGGATTTGAAAACTGTTGAGGATAGTAGGTAGAGTGCTGCAAGGTGTTCTTTTGTTCGCTCGAGCGTTTTATCCTCGAGCATACTTCGAGCGTCCTGCGCTCGCGGTGGGCTGATACACAGATCAGAGCTAGGCCCTCACTACTCCGTGTCTTGAGGATGGAATAAGTGGCATGTCATCTACGATAGCTTTGCAAAAGCTACGTAGGCAATAAATAGCAAATGGAAGAGATTCCTCATTCGCACTTATTTCATTATATTCACATTGCCGTACAGATTGTTTTTAATCGTTAATCATGAATGTTCTCCAAACAGTCTGAAGTATCTTAAAGTTTATACGTTCACTTGAAAATCAAGCAATGATTTTCAAACAAAGCTTTAGATAATAAGATTCATAATAAGATAGTAGAAACAATACTCCACTGAATCGCGAAAAGATTTTTAGTTCAGAAAATATTTGTGAAGGCAAGTCAAATATAGACAGCATGTGTTAAATAGTTTTAAGGTCGAAAAAAAGATTTGGAATTTTTACGTAAAAAAATGTGTAGGGAAGAAAATAGAGATAAGATGCTTCGTCAGTTTCCATTTACTAATTTATGTCAAGAGTTGTTAATTTCATATAAATGTTAATTTAGAATCTTAAAATTTGTTTACAAGTTCAATGGTATGGTTAAAATGTACTTGGTATGGTAAAACTTCAGATGCGTCTTGTTATGTCATACGAAGACTATATATTATTATTGAAGTTACATGTGAATCAGTATTTTAAAAACCGACCCACATTTTAGTATTGTTAAAATATTAATTTTAATTAAAAAATAATTACTAATTTTCACAAAATATTTTCCCCCTTAATATCCCATTTCCTTGTTCAGATTCATATGCCTTTATGTAATCAGTATTCATTATTCCCTCTCATTATGTATTTCGCCCGACGTCTCATTGTTGATAAATATGTAATCATGAGAGACCTCGCGTTTTGGTGCCACGTGTCTCGCGGAACCTTAAACCGGCCCTGGATGCAGTACCCTAACAAACGGGCTACGGACATCATGCGATCTTTCCTTCTTCATCCTTGTCGTGTGCGTGTTAGCGTGGCAGAAACACCGCCTCCTCGGATACAATATACTGTAGCGTCGCGTGGTACGGCGCCGCTGCGTCGGACCTCTTCGGGGAAACCCGCTTCTAAGCCGGAGGTGGAATGGGGGTGAAGGGCGGCGGCGCCACGCCGCGCCGGCTGGAAAATCCCCGTACGCAAATAACTGGGAGAAAAGGACGCGCGCGGGCGCGAGTCTTGTGATGTCGGTTGCAGCCCTGGAAGGGCTCGCCAGCGAGCCGTATGACGCCCTTGTTGGGTGGGGGCGAGCCGACGGATACTTAAGGCTGCGCCGACAGGCGCCTCGCGGGATACGCAGTGTCGAAAGACGAGGGGTATCTCCAGTGCTATCTTTGCACGTGATCTTCAGGTCGAAGATCGGTTTGGCGACAGGCCATGTAACTTGTGTAGTTACGGGTCTCTATGTCCGACAGCTTCGCACCTCGCGTTGCTTTTTGCTGCTTCCGAGCAGTGGTACTGGGCTAGGCCTAGGGACGGTCGCGGGGTTTCGCGGCTAAGAGAACTGAAAGGTTGCCAAGGGGTTAGATTTTGTATTATAACATTTATACATTAATTGTTAATATATTGTAAATATATTGTAAATATCAAACAGAACAGTCGTCTGTGTTATTCTTTCTAGTACGTCACAATACACTACACATTCGCGAGTCATGACCGTAGCAATAGCCGCCCCAGGAAAATCTAAATACTTCTTCACCCAACTGTGCTCTTGCCAGTACTGTGCGGTCAGCACCGGGGGGGGGGGAGTAAGTGTCTCTTCGACTTCGCAGCCCTATCCGCAGAAATGTTCAATGAACAATGTAGTTCTGGGTTTCAGTACGGTCTCTAATGGAACATCCTGGATTTCAGTACGATACCTCTGAGCGATTTCTCGGACCGGAGCCTTGCGGTCGCTTCAAAGCACCGAAATCAACACATATGCGTCCGGCATGTCATTATTTCTCGATCGCTGCATCACTTTTGATATGTTCTCATAACAGTGACACGAGAGTGTGTCGTTTCAAATATGTTTGCAAGGCACCCTGCCATCTCAAATTGACATCCATCAAGCTCGTATACGAGTAGATTGGTCGCTTTTCCCATTTTGACCTCGCAGACACCACGCATACGAAAACTGTTCTGGGGTTGAGGTAATTGTAATTATTGGCTCATCGGTAAAAGTAAAAAATGCCGTTAGATTCGTGTTCATGTTCCTCGTCATAGATCTCTTGTATGTTCTCGCGAAAATGTCTAAAATTCGATGAAATGCATTTCGCAAAATTCAATGCTCCGAAAAGGATTAAAATATTTAATTTTGACATTATTGGTACATGTAGGGTACTCTAGGGTGTCAGAAGTCTATAAAGTCTTGGATTATTTCAAAATTTCAGAAACAGCACAGAAATTTTAATTTGGATATAGTTTTCTACCTCTTTGTACAGAAAATAATTTTCCGAGAAAAAATATGTTAGATTCCCAGAAAGCAAACTGAGGTCCTACAAGATTTTCCTCATTTAATAGGCAAAATTTATAGGATAAATTGCTGGAATTCTGATGAGAAATTTAATATTTTCTTTTGTTTGGTTCCCTCTTAATATTCTTTTCGTCTGTCTGCGGTTCTCCTCGTCCCTTAAAAGCATTTTTCTCGTCATTGTGCGTGATTATAGTTGGATTACATTCGCGCAAATTGCAATTAGCTACAATCCCTTGTTAGAAGTCTTTTGCGTTTTGTCAGTTGATTTTTTGTAATGTGATATTATCTTTTCACATGTCACAAAATTAGTAATATTGCGCGTTGCTAAATGACGGTGCCGATTCGCTGGGGGTAACTATTGCTCCTGCTGTGGCCGGTAAGGAGCGGTAAGGGTGAAGGTGGTCGGGGGGCACTCTGGTAATTTCACTAGGTCGAAATATTACGAGTTTGAGATATTTCAAGCGTCCTGTCAAGGAAATTTGTCGTGTTTGTTTCAAGCCCGAGATCAAGATTGCCAACTCATATTACCAACGTCAACTTCAAGACAATAGAGACAATATTCGTCATTCAAAATTTTATTAAACATGTTTCAATTGAACCATGGTTCCAATAGTTTCAAACATAATGGTATTTAACTTAATGTGATTGCTTTCAAAATGTGTCATTACTTAGCCATTAGTGTTAGCCCATCATCCATTTTTCATCATTATATAATTGAGATTATTTTGAGCTAAACTTTCTCTTATGAATCTTATATTATTAAAGATTACCATTTTGCGTTAACGTTGATAATTCAATAAAAATTCGCAGAAGAAATAGGCCATTTCTGATTTTAACATTTCAGTAGAGAACTAATTAATATCTCTACTAATTTACGATATTTAATGTAATTGCTATTTCAAAGCAGACAGTATCCAATGTGTACCTTCTTTTCTCTTAATAAGAAAATCCTTTTAGATGAATATTTATTATCCTTGATTACCATACCAAACATCTGTTCACTTAATCCTATTGTCAAGATGATGCTTTGTATAATTCAAAGAAAACGTGACATTCAATGAATTCCAATAAAAATTCAACAAACTAAGTTTTTAAAAACCTGAGGTCGCTATCCTATAGCGTACAGAGACTAAAGGCATAATGACACTTATCACCACTGTACACTAAAAATTGCAATCAACAAACGAAAACATTTTCTATACTTTTTTATTCCCCAAAACACTTCACCTCCGTTTTCGACAGTTTAACTGTTACGATACCACTTCCACAATTGAGGAGCCTGCATCTGCGCTACAATGAGGCTTACTTCTCTCATCACCGTCAACCCCCCCCCCCGCAAGAGAGATTTGTTGGACCATTATTTCAGTAATTGTTTGGAACTTAAATTTTACTCTTATTTTCTTACTCTTTAAAATTCTCACCCCAAATTCAAACATTATTACTCTAGAATTCAATTTGTTTTAAATCTAAAATTTAATTTTGCGACATTTCAAAGAATTATGGAATAATTCGTCCCATTGAAGTTGAATCAACCGGAGTCGTCTGCACTTGGCATTTTTTCGCTCGTGGCCGCCACGCGGGGTCGAGGGCGTCGCTGGGCGTCGGCGAAGAGTTCGGGTGCCGGGTGCTTCGTAATGCAGTTAGGAGGACGCGTGGCCGGCTCAAGGAGGGGAGGGCGCGAGCGCTCTGGCGCCGCGGAAGGGCGGTGGGAGGGGAGGGATCCAAGAAGGAGGGGAAGCACTCTACGAGGATGACGAGAGGGCGCGGGGAAAGACGAGGAGGAGGCTCCTTTGAACGGAGACAGAAGCAGCAGACGAACTCAAAGCGAAGCGCATGGCCGAGAACTCAAGGAGGAGGAGGGGATAGAAGAAGAACAAAAAAACACAAACAAGAGAAACAAAGAAAAAATCTTTCCCGGCAGACAATATCCAGCCATAGTTTTGCTCGTTCATTGCTTTAAAACTTTGCCTCGGTTGAAACTCGGGGGCTTAATAAAAGAAGTAACAGGACAGAAATGTGACCTCCACCATATGGTAATTCCGAGCAGCTTTCCACTCCAAACACGTCACATTTCAAACAATTGAAACGTGAAACGTTTTCCAATTTACACGAATTAGACGTTATACACGCGGCTAACACCTGCCAGAGGACACTTGGCGACAAGCCGCGAAATTAAAGCTCCCACGAAATCCCGTGAAACGAATGAAACTGTAGTTAACACTAGGAGGTAGATGAATAGATACAGGAATCTTTGGTACTATACGGCTCAGCGTAAATTAAAATCTCGCCAATATTTTGAAAAAATGTGTTTTATGTATTATATGCGTATCCCATAAGCCCGTGCGCGCCGCGCCGCCTCCCGCCGCCCCGCGCCTGCGCACACTCCGTACATTAACAGTTTTGGAGGCAGCATGCCTCCAAATGGCCTCTCTCCTCTGTGGCACTCTATTTTTCTTTATCTGGGAGAGGCAGCGGGACTGCCCTTGGCCCGACGGCGGGCCGGCCGAGCGCGTTGCCGGGCACTTATGCGCAGCCGCCGCAACGCCTCCCTTGCTTCTTAGTTCTTATAGCCGCCGCTAAACGCTGCCACCCGTTTCCTCCACTTTTGGTGCACAGGAAGTGATATTTTCACAATCGGGCTCATTATGGTTTCCGCTATCACCTATGTCGTCCACGGTGAAGTGCAATTCTTGGGTTGACTATTTTTCTCTCAATTTATTTATTTAAGGTCGCTGTTCAACAACTGGTTGGTGAGTGGTGGGTCATAAGCGACCACGAGTATCAATTTAGTTTACACAAGTTTTGCAATTATTTCATTACACAATAATATACAGTTCATACAAACTATTTTGGACTATTTTTATTATTGTCATCTTCATTACTAATTTCCAATGCGCCTGGAAATTGAAAGAGAAATCCTCAGACTCCGGTCATGTCAGAGGTGTGCATGGTTTTATTAGATACCCAGGAACTCGGAAAAATACAAAAAATCTAAAATACTAACTAGGTATTATCATTATTACTCAAATACTATTAAAATCACATAATCATTAATGCACAGTGATCGTCATTGTTTTCTCGACATCTCAGCTCTCATTGTTATCACCAACAACTAATTATCACTCCTAGGAATGTTAACGTAACATTATATCGTCTCGTCATATACAGTTGCCCACGCCCATAACAACCGGAGCCACCACCTATGGCACCATAGTCATATCTACCACGACCACCGTCATCACCATTACTATTATAATCATTGTCACCACAAAATGAATATCGTCTCACCATTATCACTTCGGCCCAAAAGTTTATACCCTAAAAACTAGGAAAAACGCATGTTATAAATATGTTCTTAAACGGCAAAAGGTACCCATAAATATTCTCCATTATATAGTAAGACACTTTCAGATTGCGATTGTTAAGTCAAAAATCCGGGATGTTAAATTGTATCAGTCCAAATAAGAGTTTTCCTCCGGTAGTGTCTATAACATTGCACATTAGTTGGTACAGGGGATTTTTTAATCTATGTTCGTCACTTTTTTGTTATTTAATCTAAAGTTACTCAAAAACGCTTAGATAAGATTTTCTCGATCTGATGCTTCAAAGACAGATAGTGAATCTTTTTAAATTAATATTGATAGCTTCCAGTGATGTGATTGCTTTGAGTCAATTGTAAAAATCAGCAGATTTAAAAACAAATTTCCTATCGAATTCTTTGTTCAAGAAAATCGATTCATTAATATAATTTTATTTTTTTCGGTATAATTAACACTACTAACCAAAGTTAAAACTCGCACGAGATCTCTTCCACGTCCGCTGTCAACAATCACTTGCTACCGTATTGCACCCTTTACGCGTCGGGGCCGTAGAAGAGCTTCTAAGCTGAAGGTTGTGAACACGTGGCCCTTGGGGTCTTCGCAACGGCCCGACGACGAATAGGAGTTTTAACAATATGACAACCTTTAACAGTATTACCGATCCTAAAATACTGAAACTCACGTCTTTAGTGTCACGCGTGATTGCTCTGAACCTTCGGAAAGGTCAGCTGATCATATTCTTTGCAACAACAAAACGGGTCATTTTAATGTTTGCCTTAACGGAGACTGGGACGGATCCATTCGATCGTTGGGGAAGGGGGGATCATAGGTTTTAGATAAATAATAAACATATGTTATTATGTTGCATATTATTTTTGTCGTCTGTATGTAATACTATACACTATTTTTTAAACAATTACATACTTCCTACAAATATAAATATTTAAATCAAGTTTTCCAAATAAAAGGACACAACAAAAAATCTTGGCCTTTTGGGGAGGAGGACATGCCTCCTTCTGTATCCGCCACTGAACAGAAGAAAAGATCAAAAGGAAGCTAAAATGTTTTTTTAATTTTAAAAAGTATGTTTGAAAAACCAATAAATAAATAAGTAGATAAAACATAGGTGATTAGATTGGTAAATAATATATAAATAGAGAAGGAAATGAACAAATAAATCCACGACATCCACCACAACTATTACCATCATTACCTACCAACACTGCGTTATCATCTTCATAATCATTATGACTATCATTGGCGTCACTAGTATCCAAATCACTCCCACCACGTGCCAGTGCCCACTGTCCGCGCGTTCGTCCGCCGCCAGTTGGCCGGTGCTTAATATTCGCGGCGTGGAGCGGCGCGGTGCGGCGCGGCGGGGCGGGGCGCGGCGGGGCGGCTAGCACCTCGCGTTGCTCGTCTCCCCCGCCGCCGCCCCGTTGATGGTTTCGGGGAAGTGAAGGCGCCGATAGCAGAAACATCGACCATTGCACTTCGTACGTCGCCGCCCCAAAACGAAGCAAAAGTCTACCTCAAAGCAAAAAAGCATTGTATATGAAGCGCGCTCGCTGGAATTGGCAACTTTCCCGTCTTTCAAGGAATATCTGGCTTTTCTGCATCGTCTGCACTGGAAGTCGAAAAATATAACATGAGACTTCATAGATAATGGGTAAAATTGAATTCATAGTACGAGTTTCGGTGTCTGAGAGGGTTTTCGATTTGACAACAAAACGCTCTTGATAGCAACAATGCTGACTACTAGAAGCGAAAATGATACAAGTCTGTCATGTATGAAATCCGGTTTTATATAAAAACATAAGGGCTTTTGTTACATTGTTTACCACTTTAAATAAATAATTATCGTTGTCTTTAACCGATTTTTAAAAACTTTTAACTTTGTACTTTATTTTACTTTGAATTTGCAATGATCCAGTAAATCACACCTCGCTCAGCTGGTTGTCCATGTTCTCTTCAATCCGAGGATTTGAAATGACCCTTTATTACTTCTGGAGGGTACTGCCCTCTCCAAACGCTAAATACAATCATTTTGTTTTTAAGGTCAGATAGATTGTACAGGTGTAGATATCGTCTTTTATTTTGCTCGAAGGCAAAACGTGCAAATTGCATGTTTAAAAAAAGTAGTTTCTTAAGGAATATTTTCTTGTATTTTTTCTTGTACTCTTACTCAGTTTCACTTTTAACAATCAGATTCGTACTATTGTATTCCACATTTTTAAATTAATATTTATATTTAGATGCACGTATTCTATAGATCGAGAATGATAATAATTTTAAAATCAAGGTAATGTATAAAATAAAGTTTGTTTGAAATAATGCGGATGTTATTATTATGAGACATTAAAATATTGCGATAAAAATCTCCTTCTATTTTTCATTGAGTCGAGTAGAAAACATTACTGATAGCTCCTTGCATTTCATTTTCTACAGTGTATAAGAATGTGGGGATTGATAAAGGCATGCATTGGGAAAGAGCAAAGGTCTTGATGTAAAATATCGATATGTCAATGAAATTAATGTTGCTGGATATGCCTGCTTTTGAGATGCATATATATACGTCGCCTCTTTCATCAGTAGCTTCGTCTCGGCAACTACTTGCTTTTGCAATGGAGATTTATTTACATCGTTATCTCAAAGAAATACTTCTTTAGGTGGAGAACTATAGTAATGAAGAAATTGCCTGTACTAGTGTGATTTGATAAATTGAAATTTTATAATGTTTATATAAGTCATCATACACGTTTTATTTCCTTTCTTCTTTGTAAGGTAATTGAGAAATTCTAACAGTCATGAAGTTTAGTCACATCACTCTTAATGAAGGAGTGTATGCAATGCATGGATATCTAGGTAAATACTGCGAATAGAGATTTAAAGAACGCTGATAGCAATTTTTCAGCCATAATTATCATTGTTTCTCTACTTTCCTATTAATATGGGGATCATATAAAATTCAATATGCATGTAATAAAATATGCAAACAATAGGTATGTCTAATAAGCTCGAAAATAACACTACAATTAATAAGATTAATGAAAGCACGGGAGAAGAAAAAGATACTCGGGGAGAAACTTTAGAAAGAGATTGAGGATAAGAAAAGGATGATTAGACAAATAAGATGAAGACAAAAAGTATAAAAAGAATCAGAAAAACGTGCACCGATTAGATGGAAACATTATCCATAATAAATATTATAATAATAAACTAGATAAAAGACAATACGGCAAAACAAGGGAATGGAAAAAAAATTAGAAAGTATTTGTGTTGTGTTAAGTGTCGAAGAGGGAAAGCGAGGTGAAGAGTACCCGTTTTCGCCCGGCAGGGAGTCCCCACCGAGTTAGTGACTCCAGCCGTATGCAGGCACTTTTGTGAGGACATACGAATCCGCATTCACGCACGCTCGCGTGCCTGCGCACATCCACACGTCTTATGCACATGCGCCCCACCGGCATACCAAAGCGCCGGCGTGCCCATGTGGATGGCTGCGTTCATTCATGCAGAGCCGGCGCTCGGCGCGAGGCCCTGGTTTCCGGCGACTGCGCCGATGTTCTGCGCCCACTCTCCTCTCCCCTCTCCCTCCTCTTCCTCTTCATCCTCTTCTCCTCCTCCCCCTCATCCACTCCTCGTCCTCCCCTCCTCCCCCTCTCCCCTCCTCCCCCTCTCCCTCCTCCCCCTCTCCCCCTCTCCTCCCCCTCTCCCCCTCCTCCCTCCTCCCCCTCCCCCTCCCCCTCCTCCTCCACTCCCCCTCCTCCTCCTCCTTCTTCTTCTTCTTCTCCATCCCGCTTTGTCTCCATCTTTTTCTCCTCCCTCCTACTCCTCCCCGCTTTCTCTTTTTCATCTTCTCTTCCTCCTCCCATTTCTCCAATTTTCTCTTCTTGCCCTTCCCATTTTCGCATTTTTATTATTCTTCTCCTTCCCATTTCCTCATTCTTCTTCTTCTTCTTCTTCTTCTTCTTCTCATTTTCTCGTCCTTCCTCTTCTTGACCTCCTCCTCTTTCTCCCCTCCTTCTCCTTCCCATTCTGCTACGACAGCCTCTGCCTCTGTCCTCAGCGTTGCTTTCGTCTTACGTAGCTGCCAAGTTCGCGCTGGAGATGCATCATTGATGTCGCATGATTTCAAAACATCCATCTTTTTGTAGACTCATAATTTTTAAACATTTAAATATTGAAGTCGATGTGTTTTTTAACATTGATGTTTTGTGTTCGATGTTTTTGATGTTTTTTTAGAAATGAATAATTCTTAATACAATTTTGTGGAGTTAAACCGTGCGTGTGAAGTTACAAGGTGCGCTGTCAGTGTTTGCGATCCAAAGGAACTGTTTGTACTAGGTTTATTGAGCAGAATATTTCTCGTCCGAGACGATCCCGACGCCCTTGCATTTTCTCGACCATTCTTCGTATTTCGCATATAGAGAGGCGTCAACGCATGCTTCGTGGTATTGGAGCTTCCCCCCTTTTTTCCGTACCCTTCTTTTTTATTTTTGAAAATCCATGTTCAGTGATATGGATGTTTATTATGGATGTCGCATCACTAATTCACACACCTTCTATAGGGATGCTGAAGAAATTCCCGGGCACTACTGGGATTTGAAATGTTTTTTAATTATATTTACATAGACGCACCCAGGATATTTTGTGTGGTAGTGGTGGTAGTGGTGGGAGGGGGGAAGGCTACAGGTAGAGTGACTAGCCGACATTGTTGTTTTCTTATAACTCATTTTTTATTTATGTTCATTTTAAAATGTATTTTCATTTTTTGTTTTATTGTTAATATTTAAAACGTTAATTGATAGTGAATGACTTTCGTTAGAATAAAAAATCAGTAAAAGCTCAATTTTTGAATATGTGACATTGGTTGCTGGAGGGGGGGCTCAAGGTCCATGAGACCCCACCCCTGAATGCACCACCGTATGTTTATTATTTTGTAATGGATTTTGTAATGGAATATATTTATTATTTTGTAATATTGTTTTATTGGTATTATTGTTACTGCTACTCTTGTTATTTTTATTGTTCTTAAGGTATTGAAGTACTTAGCGTACTTTGTTCTAAAAAATGTAATACATGGATTAGACCTATTTATTTATTTATTTATTTATTTATTTATTTATTTATTTATTTACGTCAAAAATAGTTAAAAGCTGAATGTGACGTGCGACAGGGAGAAGTGAATTTTGTGCACGTTTTCATACTCCTGTGATCCCTACCCTAAGCCATATACTAGTCGAATTTTGAATATAGAAAGAAATGAGCGTTTTTCGCAAGGATTGTTAACAAAATATTCGCTCCGATGTAATAAAATCTATTTTCAAGAGTAAATAAGATTTGGGCTCTTATCCCTCGTCAAGTCTTTCGTGAAGTAATAATACTTCCTGCTACGACAACATGGAGAACGATAAATTGAATAACTATATTTCCCACTGAATTCTAGAAGACGTGCACAGATAATGAAGTTACATTAATGTCCAGAAGCAAAATAAGGGCGGATCTCAGCATTTGCTCAAAGGATCAGGGAAGCTGGACGAGAAACCTAAAACTTGATAGAGACGGGGGTCATTGACACAGAAGCTGCTGTAAAATACTTGTTACCGGTTCTTCAGAATTATACAATCCAAATGATAAATAATACGATAAATCTCTTTGTTAAAATTTGCGTTACTTTCCTTTTGATGGCCAATATTACTTGGAATTTAAACTTTTCTATCAATTTATTTGTTTAATGTCATCTGGGAAAGTGTTCTAAATGAATCTACATGTATTGTATGTGAATTTTTTGTAATGAACTGTTGGTACTGTCTTCTGATGAATATTACTACGTCTATAGTGTTACAGTTATAGACATCGGCGTTTTCTGAAAATATATTGCCGTCCTTAAGTTAGTCATCTTTGACCAAAACCACTGATTCGGAAATCAACATGAAAGAATTCTGAACGCGTAGCATAATGAACTCAATTTGGTATTCAATTCACTGAAATGGATGTTCCCTTTGAGGTCGACTGAATTGAGTGACCTAAATATTTGGTTCCCTTAAACATCAGTCAATGGCACGCCGTTCATTTTCAATGGAGTACAGAATTGTTCATTTGAAATGGAAAACTGCATTGAAACCGTTTTCTTTTCGTTTTTAGTTTTAATGGAACCAGATTTAAACATCTGATATTGCATTATTTACGGTTTATTTATTCCAAAAAATATTCGTATCACCCGCAAAGAGAACTGTTCTTCCGTTTCGAATCGTCGAGGGCATATCGTTTACGTATGATAGAAAGAGAATAGGGCCTAAAACCGATCCCTGCAGGACTCCACGTGCAATTTGCAGAGTCAGAAAGGTGTGTAGATAATGTTTCATCATTCCAGTAAGGTTTTTCTACTCTCCGAGATCGTTCTTTACGGTACGAACATAACCACTCTAGAACAATACCACGGATTCTATATGAAGGTAATTTTGAAAGTAAAATATTACGATCAATGACGTCAAAAACTTTTGAAAGGTATAAAAATAATCTAATAGGTGCTTCGTTTTGATCCAAGGATTTAGCGACGCCCTTAAGAAAAGAAAATATGGCTGTTTCCTTTGATTTTCAAAATCCATGTTGGCAATTTGAAAATGCGTCGTGTTTACTGAGAATGATTTCCATTCTTACGTGAAAAAGTCTCTACTATTTTTCAAAACACTGACAAAAGAGAAATTGGTCAAAAATTTTGAATTTAATTTTTGTTGTCTTTTTTAACGGCGACTTAATATTAGTTTTTTGAAAATATCTGGAAAAGTTCGGTGCATAAGGATGCATTAAATATGTGAGTTAACGGATGTATAACGGCAAACATACAAGTCTTTAACAAGCAATTCGCAAAATTCATCTAAACCCGCCGAATATTTATTTTTTTATTTAACAATTATTTTGAGAATTTCATAGGAAGAAGTTTCGGAAACGAACATCGTGTGTAAGATTTGTGGGAGACGTGTGATGTTGAATTTTGTGGCTGAAGACCCTTAGAGAGATCGGCAGCAATTCCTGAAAATTATTAGATAAAGAGAGTAGCCACTGTTGTCGGATCATTCACATTTCTATCGTTATATTTTATGACAACACTGTCTACAAGGTTTCGAGTTGATTTGGTTATATTTTTAATTATATTCCACATTGATTTTGTTTCGTTATTTGAGTTAAAATATCCTGATCGTGTTTCATGATTTTAGCCTGCCTTACGACTTTTCTTAACAATGACTTGCATTTTTTAAAGCAGAGGAGGAAATCTTGATATACATTATGATGCTTGGAAATGAAAGAAATAATTCTTTGGTTTTTTCATTATGTCTTAATCCCATGTGTTATCCAAACATTTTTCCGTGAAATATTTAGTTTTTTTGATGAGGAAAAAAGTGATAAAATGAAAGAAAAGCGTTGAAAAAAAGAATTATATTTATCATTTGTATCAACAGTATTATAAACTGCGTCCCATGACTCCTGCAGTAAGTAATCAATGAATAATTTTATTTTACGTTTAGTAAAGAATCTACTCATACGTGTATTATTTATTGTGTCAGTGTTCGCATTTCTTATAATGGTAAAAATTTGTACCTCGTGTTCACTGTATCCTAAATCTTTTGTTTCAATTTCATATTGAGTAGTAATTTTGTTAATTATAATTTGATCAATTGCTTTCTTTGAATTTAGTGTGATCCGTGTGGGTACATTTATTATAATATCTAAACTGAATAAAATAATTAAATTGAGAAACCGCTTTTTCTCGCAAGATTCGACCAGAAAATCGATGTTAAACTCTCAGCATACAACATTGGATTCAAAAGAGTGATTGTTGACTCTCTTTAGTGTTATCACCAGTTTTTCTAATAACAAAATATAATCTGCAGCTTTTTTTGTTGGAGGCCTGTAGATGCAAAGTAGTATTATTTTTTGCGAAGGAAGATGTACAACAGAAATTTCAAAAACATTTTAAATGGAATACACATTTAATTCCGTCAAGGGATTGAATCGGTATTATTTCTAACGTAAATACAAGAAACTTCCATACGGAGGACCTTTATGCAATTTACTTTCTCTACAATAATAGCCTGCGAGGTAAAAGTTTGGAATTTGTAAAGTGCTTAGTTAATTGAAAGATCACCAATGTTCTGTAAAGCAAAAAAATATCCATTTGATTTAAATAGCTCTGCAGAACTGTCTCGATAAACTCAGTTTTGTTTGAAAGGGATTCAACATTATGTGCAGTATGTTTATCTTTCGCAATGAACAAATGTTTTTCTGCTGCATCTGACTGTAGTTGTTGTATATTTACTCCATTTTTACCTCGAGCGCGTGGTCGAAGGTTGTCCCAGCAGTGACAGATTGTGAGGAAATTGGGGCATCATGTGTAGATGAATTGGTAGTGGAATGGAAGAAACGGGGGTAGGTTCAGAGAAGAAGGTAAGAGGGTTCGAAATAAGGGTGGGTGGTGGAGAACGTAAGGAAGGTGAAAGGGATGGATTTTTTGCAAGAGACTGCGTAGGACTGGCGTTGATGTATTGCGCAAGATTGTGACGGACTGTATGTTTTCCAGTATGGTTCGTGTGGAGACCATGCCGGCCCCCAATTGTTTTGTTGAGAGAAAATCAATTTCAATGAGTTATACATTTTTTTCTCTCAGTTTCAGTTTTAATTGTTGGTTTGCATGCTTAATCTCGCTGCATAATGTTGGTCTGTTGTACCAGAAGTGCAGAGGCGAGAATAAAATGTTAGTATTTTGGGCGGCACATTGTAATTTGTTTACATGTTGCTCAGGTGGAAAGTCACAGCCCAAAATAATGCCATTCTGCCCTCCTATGATAATGACCGTGTCCTGATTGGTCAGTGTCTCCGTGTGGTTTTCCAACTCTGCAGTTACTTCTGCAAACCTCCCGTTAGGTTTAAAAATAGACGAGACTGAGTAGTTGGAAGGTAACTTCTTATTGAGAGTGAAGGAAATATGGCAGCCATGGCTGTCAGATAAAATAAGTACCTGTTTTTTAGGCTCAGTAGGAATGGCTTAGTTTTCAAGTGGGCAAGGCTGCGCAGCTTTACGTGTTTTGGTTTTGACGCGTTTCTTAGCCTGTTTGCATTGGTTTGTACATGTATTTGTCGTTGGTAGAGAACGGCTGTGAGGAATCAGGAAGGTGAGGAAAATCTGTTTCATAATCTAAAACACTAAATTTGTTGTGATTTGTGACTGGATGTGGTGTGTCTGTCTTGCGTCTAGTCACGGGTGCACGGTTGAGAAGATTCGCAGTGTTGCCGACTTGTACCTAACCGTCTGTGCACAGAATGACCTCTTCCAACCTGCAGATATGTTGATCTAAATTATTGTTTATTTGTGTGAAAGTTTTCTGAAGGTCGGCTTTGAGAGCGCAGAGAGTAAAAAGAGTTGAACGAGCAGTAGCCATGTCACGAATGCGTTCGTCACTCGTCCAAGAAATACAATAAATCTTTCAGTAATTAATTTAGCACATTGATATAATATCGAAAATAAACTGAACTGTTTATAGGTTTTGACACTTATCACTAGCTCGTAATTCTGAAGTTCGTTTTGGTTTCAGTATCCGTTTAAAATTCGTAATTTGTTGGTTCGTCTTGGTTTTAGCCAAACAAACTCGAAATCGTATTTCAGCTAACCTGCAACAACTAATAAAAGCACTTAAACACACCAAATTCAGTCAAATAGCCAAAAACTAGCAGATATATGAAAAAAATCATGAGCATTGATGCAAGAGCATTCTTTATTTGATTGCTTGCTATTTTTGGTCATTAGTTCCATTATGGAAGGGAATGTTTTATCTTGAGAGAGGTGTTACTCCTTCGCTGGATAGTGAGATCCGCCACCCACCTACACGCCGACTCGTGGGGCATTTCCCCGTCCAGGTGTCTTCTCTCAGCGGTGCACCGCCCCAGCCTGAACACTCTCTAAGCTCCCCGACAATGGAAGTGTTGTGCTTATAAGTGTGTGTAAAGGGACAGAATAGTACAAGGAATGAGGAAGGAATAATTGCGCGCAGTTCTTGACCCGTTTGGTAAGGTACTGCTGCAGCATTCGCCTGGTAATAATTTAAGCTATCCACGGAAAACAATGGATCAGAACAGCTGGACACTAGAATTCTCCTCCAGGAAGAGGTTGAAATCAATCCAGCTAAGTAACTGGTGTCGGAAATCCGCCACAATCTGGACTCGAACCCAATGAGTCGCAGCAGACGATTCTACAAACTCAGTCAGTTTGTGCAATTTGTATATTTTTTGCATAAAAATTCGACTAATTAGTACATAAATGGCATGCAATTAATGGAGACTGATGTAAAGGACTGCAAATATTTTTTTAAAGAGACTTCCTTGAAAACTAAGGAATTGACGAATTTTTGGTGACGGAAAGATATTACTAGTTTTATTCTGCGATTCTTATTTCTGTCATTTTAGGTGACTTTTGAGAAATGTTGAATGACAGTATTCGCGATATGACCTCATGTTTCGTATTAGTTCGTTATTAGTCGCCAATTTCTTCTTTGGGAGAAGATTTCATTGATTTGTGTTTCCCCAAAGGATATTTGTAGTTTCTCTTGCATTTTCCAAGACTCTACTTACGATTTTACAAGATATCTACTTACGAGAAGCGTTATTTAGATGCGTCATTTTTTTAATCCTTTGGGGAGCTGGCATCGGTTCCCATCGACGTAGACCAGTTGTGAAGGGGGAAGTTATGGACGCAATTCCCCATGGCGTGTCTGTCCGAATTATGGGGATGAGTGGAAAGTTAAGATCGCTCACTGCTCGTCGCCCATCATATAGGGTACTACCACGGAAATAACCGATCAATGCAGTCGACCTACGAAACTCAATCCTGGTGAGAATCAGGATTGAGGACTGAATGTTGACTAGGGTAAACTACATATCCAATCTTTCACAACTTCGTTAGTCCATTCTGATCACCCTCTTACACGCAAAGGGAAACGTTAGTTTATCTGTATGTTCGATTCGATGTATCGAATATTCTAGTTTGCTGGAAAGAGAGTGGTACACTGATGGGGCTTCTCTGCCTCACGGGAATCCACCAGCGACGATCTTGAAGAAGGCAGCGAACAACCTCAGCGCTGGACCTCGCAGCAGGGAAGCGCGCCGCGGAACCAGTATCCCGCGAGCCGCGGGTGTAAGCGCGGATGTAAGTGCGGGTCAGTTTATGACGCTGGGCCGTATAACAGCGGGTCAACGCTCGCCTTTCTGCGCCGACATGGCGCCGAGGGCCGTGGCTGCACTGGCCACGCCTCCTTTTCGCGTGCGCTCATCGGCGGAGGACGAGCTGCTTTCGGGGAGGACGAGCTGCTTTCGTCTACGCACATGGCCGCAGTTGTTTTTCTCGAAGGTGCCTTTTCGTGTTCGCGCCTCTGTTCTCGCTTCGACTCCGCCTGCGGTCGATTTGATGCAGGGTTCTCCATGCAACGATCTGTGGATCACATCTGGCTTGCGGTGTCATGGTTACTTCAAGTTGTTCGAATTGGTAGTGTATTGGATATGCAACAAAAGGGAGAATTGGGTTTCAAGATTTCCCATGTGTGAGAAAGGATGCCAGATATTTTTGGAGATGCAGACTTTTGGGGTCTGCGCCGACAAGGCGCCAGAGTTCACGGGGCTGTTCTTGAAAATTCTTGTACCGGCTCTTTCATGTTCGCGCTCTCTGTTCTCACGTTTTTCCACTGCACCAGCTTTATAGTTGCTAGAGGGTTCCCCACACTATGATCGGTTATTTCTGTACATTGTTCATTGATTTAAAATTTATCTTTATTGATCACTACTGTGTTTCTAACCGTAATTTTCATTGTATATTCATTTATTAAATTTTGTATGAAAGAAACTTTTGCTTTTGTACAATTGTTGAACCATTTCAATTTTAATACCAACATGTTTACGAAATCAGAATGCTCTCTCCCTTCCCCTCTCACCCTCCGTCCCTTTGAAGTCGGTAGATTTGATGCGGGGTTCTCCATGCAACGATCTGTGGATCACACCTGGCTTGCTGCATCATGGTTACTTCAAGTTTTTCGAATTGGTAGTGTATTGGATATACTACAAAAGGTAGAATTGGATTTCAAGATTTTCCACGTTTAAGAAAGGACGCTTGAGACTTTTGGAGATAGGGACTTTTCGGATCTGCGCCGACAAGACGCCAAGTTCACGGGGCTGTTCTTCTTGATTCCTTTTCCGACTCATTTATGTTCCCACTCTCTTTTCTCATTTGTCTGCACTGCACGTGCTTAAGAGTTGCTAGAGGGTTCCTCACAATATGATCATTTATTTCTGTGCTTTGTTCGTTGATTTAATATTTATCTATATTGATGACTACAGTATGTGTTTCTAACTGTAATTTCCATGATATATTCATTTATTAAATTTTATTTGGCAGGAGCTATTGCTTCTGAACAGTTGTTGAATAATTCCTTTTTGTAATACCATCGTTTTTACAAAATAGTGATGTTCTCTTTCTCTCTCTCTCTATCTGTCTGTCTATCTATCTCTCCCTCTCGACGTTGCCTTATCCCTATTTTCTAAATTTAGAAGTTAATGAATAAACAGGTAAGAAACTCGTGTGGCAGTAGATTTTTGATAGAAAAAATAAAGTTTTGGCCAAATTATTTTGTGTACTATTTGGCTGAAATTTTGGCACGAGCCGAATAAAATCAGTGTCAATATATTGATTTTTTGTATTAATTTATCATTAACTATATACTGTCTTATAGTAGCTTTTCCCCCTTCATATTAAAACCAAATGAGCTGGGCTTCCTTCACGTTGTTAGTGATCCGGGCACGTCAACTACAGCGGCCATATGTCCTTTAAGTGTAGTGCATGTTTCTGGATCGGTAGGTGGTGGTGGTGGTTGTGGTGATCTACGCTGGATGGCGAGATCCGGCGCCGACCTGCCGTCGGCTAGCGGGGTTTCCCCAACCAGGTATATCCCACCAACGGGGCACCGCCCCAGCCGGGACAAGCTCTAAACTCCCGACCGGTCTCCCGGCATGCGTGGTAGTGTAGTGCATGTTAGAGTGTGTGTAAGATGTGAGGATAGGGCAAGGAATAGGAAGGAAAGATCGCGCGGGGTCCGTGGTCCTTTAGATAGGGTGCTGCGCCGGGATTCGCCTGGTATTAATCGGAGAAACCACGAAAAACTACCGATCAGAACAACCAGCTTCTAAAATTCTCTTCCACTCAGCGACTGAATTCGACCTATCTGACAAATTAGGGTCGAAAATCTTGCCACTGTCGGGACTCAAACCTAGGACCTTTCGGTCAGAGGCACTACAGTGGCATCAGTTGATGCACTGAGCCACCTCTCTCGGTCGAAACTCCGTATAAAAAAACGGTTGTATTTACACCAACCACTATACAGAATCGTACCAATCAGCTTGGCCAATTTTCTGTTATTCCAAAAGATATAGCAGATACTAGTGTAGTTCCCATACACCCAGTAGATATTTAATATGCCGCGCAGTTCCTTAATCCACCAGACGAACACCACTTCCATCGCATAGTTCGTTAACACTATACACTTCAACTTTTTCTCACAGCTGTGTACTGTCACTCTCTCTGGTCCACACTCTGGCTTCTCGGCTGCGGTGCCTCTCCTTTATACCCTGCTGAGTGGGGGCTGGCTGGCCAGCGCAGTGTCGGCGGCGTCGGGGGAGCAGAGGCATAGAGTGAATCTCTTTTAGTGTATGGTAGGGGCGTTGCCTATGGCTTCGGCGCTTGCTCAGCCGTGACGACCGCCCCAGGCCTGTCTCTTGCGCCCTCTGTCTGCTGCCCGCGGAATTCATGCCCTGCTCTGTCATCGCGGCTTGCTTGCGGCGGGCCGTTTAAATAGTCACGTGTGACGATACCGGCAATAAGAAATCGTAGGAAACAGTAAGACGATAAAAATAAGACCCATAAAATGTTTGCTGTGATGTATAACACAAACGGTAAGACTATAAGCGCAAGGGAGCGTAACAGCTTTTCTTCAAAATCGGAATAACAGACGACTCGGGATAACGGTTATTAATAATTAGGGAACGGATTTTTATGTAATTGTTTGTATGTTTTTTCAGGAGGTAGATATCTATATTCAATTACATTTTTTAGAGTTTACAAGACATTCCGAATGAATTAGAACTATTTTTATTTTACGTATTTTGGTATATTTCCATATTTTTACATTTTTTAACTATTACGACATATTTCTTACATATTTCGCTACATTTTAAAATCTTTATACGTCGAAACGGAACATTTCAGATGCACACTTGCAATAATTGTTGCGGAATCATCTTTCTTACAAATCAAATGTAATGCATTATTCTCACCATATCTTCGCCATGAATTATCAAACGTAATCTTCCCCCCCCCGCCACATGTTCACTGTCACCAGAAGGGATGGGTGACAGTGAAACGAATTCTACTCCTGCTTTTCATCGTGTCAGCGAATTTTACTGCGGGGTCCCTTTGCGTCCTAGGGATGGGGTGCCCTCCTGACCTTGCTCGTGAAATACAACAGACTACTTGTCAAGGGACTTGAGTAAAATTTTTTGAGCATCAGTCGCAATACGCATCTTATAAAGAGAAGTGTGCTACAGTTTGTTCTGTGAATCATGCGTACATTATGCAACATAGATGGCGATCACCGTATGAGATACGACAGATGTTTCAATCAATTTAATCTTTCTGATCACGATTTTAAGAAAAGGAAAATCTCGAAGTCGCGTAACCACTAGTGAAACTTGATTTAGAGGAGTCATTAGATTGGCGTATTAGTGATTCATGTCGAAGGAAAGGGAGTCAGCTTCCAAAAATGCTTTTAGTTAGCGAAGAGAGCGTCGAGATCAGTGGTTCCTGTTGCATTAACGAAAGCCCAGTGAAAACAGTGGAAATCAGGGAAATGACAATTTAAGCTCTTCAGATAGTTCAAGTGTCTGCGAAATGAATGTTGGGAAGATAAAAAAGAGTTTAATTGCGATATGAGATACCCCCATGAAGAAAAGAAAGTTGCAACAAAAACAATATCCCCATGAGATATTTCAGACAGTACATAGTGCAACCACAGATAATTTTTTCCACACTTAAGATCCTTCGCCGTCAATTGAAAAATCAGACAAGAAATACATTATTAAGAAACATCGATTCCTTTCACACAATAGTTCACAAGACATTAAAAATTCAAATTTTGACCATTTTTGTTAGTTGGAGATACAATTAAACGACACTTCGCAGCAACCAAACACGTGATAAAAGTGGCTGAAAAGTTGGATGAAGAAAATGGAAATTTGCCCAAACCTGAAAGTAAATTCGGGAAGGCATTAGAAATGTGCATTGTGACGAAAGTTCTGGAATTCTAAGGTAAGGGAGTACCAATATTTGAAGTCAGTAATGAAAGACGAGAAAATTTCAAAATAGCAGTCATAACGTAAGTCAAGAATCCGTCATTTAATAACGAAACGGTATTTCGCGTAACAGTTACGAAACGTCAACTGTTAAGAAATAACAGTTTAGTTGTTAAGGGCACATCCCTACTTGGGACACGCGTCGGCGGAGGCGACGGAGCAGGCGCCGGCCATCGACGCCGCTCACCCGCAGAGCGGCGCGCTTCCCGGAACCCCGGATCAGATTATTTACTCATCAACTTCGGCGCGGCGGCGCAACGCCCGTTCCACAAAAACAGCGCGGGGCGCCCGCCCCCTCGCGCGGGACGGCGCGGCGCACACTGGTGCAATCGGGCCTAAAACCTGGCCAGCATTGTAAATGTAGCTTCACTATGCGCACGTTTTGTTGAGCTTTCCTTTTGCTTGTAGTGGTAGTAGAGCTTAGGGTGAGTTTCCAATTAGGTAGCAATACAGAAAAATCAAATCGGTTCGTTCGTTTACCGTTACAAATAAGTTTTCTATAATATAACGAAAATATCTAGTTTTTGAAATGATAATCTCTCGCTTTTTTCAATTTATTATTATTATTATTATTATTATTATTATTATTATTATTATTATTATTATTATTACTATTTTTCATCTTTCAAATATTAATAGTTAAATTGTTGGGAAGGGATTCTGAAACTCAAGAAAGCGTGTGCAGATGATTTTTTCCCTCATACGTCACATACAGTTTTTGACTAAATAAATAAAAGAAATTGCAAATGCCAGTGGCTTTACTTGAAAGTATCTATCAATGGGTTTTTGAGGTAACTGAATTTGAATATCATAATGTAATTTCAAAATTCAAAATGGCGGCTTCAAAAAGGAGGATCGACTCATTTGAAAATGAACAAAAATACATAAAAATATACATATGGGATTTTGGAGATCACTGATTTCGAATCATAATGACATTCCCAAATTCAAAATGAAGGGTTCGAAATGGCTGACTGACTCATAAAAATGAACCCGAAATGTGTAGTAATATGGATACAATGGTTCGCGTGGTCGCTGATTTCGAATATCGAAATCATTTTTTGAAGAGAAACCTTTACAATTTGTCATTTAGACTATCACTTAATTGCGTTGCAGACATTATTGTGACAATTTATGATCTCATATATTATCCTAAATACACCGATTATATCTGAATATCTTGCCCAAAATCGAGATGATTTTAGAATATTTGTGCAAATCCGAACTACCGTTAAACATTTATATATCTTTTCATTCTTTTGACATAAAGGGAAAGAGACAGTGAGAAGAGACACATAACGTTGGAAGTGGATTCATCGACTAGAGACGTGGGAGATCCAATACTGAGCATGAAGAACATGACACCGGAAAACAAAGATCACTTCTGATGCGTCACTGCAAGTCAGATGCTCGAGAAAGGAAATGCTTAAGAAAACATGCCGTCATTCAAGGTCAAAAGGGCCGTCTAAAATGCATCTGACACACATTTCCTTGCATCACGTGGCGAACAAATAGAAAGTGTCTGCAAAAAAAAAAAGAATAAAAACACTTATTGTTTTACAGTGCATTAAATGTATTTATTTTATTAGTAGTAATCAAAAAATTGTTTGTAATATTTATACTTAATTTTAGGTCGCCATTTTTTGTTGTGAAATTTTTTTTCTTTCATACTTCTCCGAACTCGTTTCTGATTTCCTACTTCGGTTTCTCGATTGAGCATCCAACAGTATATCCAATATTGCCATCCCATTTTCCTTGTAAACGTTTCTCAAAATCACGGACATCCTGTTGAAATCTTTCGCCCTGTTCTTCACAATAAGTTCCCAAGTTTTGAGGGAAATAGTCAATATGGGAGAGTAAGAACTGAATTTTTAATCTCATCTTGCATCCTTGAGCTACATATCCTGCAAGCATGCATTATACGGTACAGTGGTTTTGTAGTCAGGGTTCTTTGTATTCTCCCAAAACTTGTGCACTATAGTCTTAAAAGAGTCCCAGGCTTCTTTTTCATTGTCTCCCGTTGTTTCCATAAAGAGGGGATCAGTTAGAAGTTTTATATGTCGGCGCCAGTGAAAACTCCCTCTTTCAACTTGGCTTCAGACAGTTTCGGGAACTTGTATACTTGTATCACAGATATCAGAAACAATCCTCATCTCTTGGCAGTGATTTGACCAACTGCTTTATAAGCCTCAATTTAATATGAGGGAGATAATTTAAAGAGGTGGTAATAATACTTGTTCTGGGGGAACCAAGGTCATATAGATGACATGTTTCTCGCTGGGGCTGTCTCGAGGATGTACATTAAACTGTCTCGAGGATGCCAATCAGTTTTTGTCCATTGCAGCCCTTTATCTCTACTATCCCGTAAACAAAGAAAGCAAGGATATTTTGTATTTTATATTGTATATGTCCCTGCTGATCCAACAACATGATTAGTATTTTGAAATCTCCAGAAACCATCCATTGATGCTCTTGATATTTGATTTTCTCAAGAATCGAAGCCAAGTCATTATAGTTTTCTTTCATATAAACAGAGTGTCCTACAGGAAGAGACACAAACATTTGCATTATGCAGCAGAGCCTGCTTTATGCAAAAATTGTAGCCTTCATCCTAGTAATTCGACTGCATCTTTTGAATGATCTAAGCCCCTTACTAGGTCGTTAAGATCACGCTGAGAGAAAAAGTTCAGGTCCCTCGTCAACATCAAAATGTGAACTAGATTCTTTCTAGGAAGCTATTGCGTCAGAGTTCTCTGACTCACTCAGGATGTAATCAAAATTAGAAGGTGGCTGTGAAGTCGGTATTTCTGAACCATGGGACACTGGACGAATAGCTGAGTGAAGGTTAGTGAAAGATATTTAATTTTTATTTTTTATATTAAATCTTTTTATATCTTCCAAATAGGAGCAGCAGACGGTTGTTTGATTTTTCTGTTCACGCCAAATCATAGGAATAATAGAGCGAAATTAGTTTTTGTTACCCTTAAACCACTTTGAATCCTCGCATCTTCTGTACACCTTATGCTGAGCCTATATTCCACCTTGACCTCCAAGTTTCAATTTGAAATACGCAAAAAAAGTTTTTTCACAAACTTATGTGTGTTTCTTTGTTGACTTTTTATTATGTATTCTCCACATATATAACAGAAGCCATCAGGAGGAATTACAGAACTTCAAGCCATACTTCAGAAATAAAATAACAATCACAGGATCGTTTGAATGTTGAATACCAACTGAGTGAGGTATAAAATTGAATTTAATTTATTTGTTGAAACATGAGCTAATCTAAAAACAGATTGTTTATATTTATTCCTAGTTCCCCAGGTAACAAGCCTAAACATGCTCATATTACTCTTTATCAACTTTTAATCCGTTTCCGTATGTTCACGCGACTTTCATGTTAACGCTAAAACTACTTTATCCACCACCCCTAGCTCTCCTCAACTATTCGTTTTCATTTATTGCCAAGTTCAGCTGTAATTCACACTTAAACTGGGAAGTTTTAGTTTTAAGATCATTTTTGAAACAAAAACAGAATACTCTATTTTAAGTTGTTTAGAAATTTTACGTTAAATACAAAGAAACAATTGAGTAACAAGAAAAAATGACGTGATGGAAAATTTTGGGAATTTTTTTCGTTTTTACCAAGTTGAAATCTATAAGAAAATGTATAAAAATCATATGCAGTTTTTTTCTTGCAGACCTGTGTTTTTAACAAAAAATTATTTGAGGTAATTATACTCACAAATACGATAATGTATAAGAAATGGTCATAAAGTAAATATTGACATTAGAAATATAAAAAAACAACTTTTGTTTAATTTAAAACAACAACAAAAGAATATATCACAGTGGCATTTATGTCGTCTTATTAAGTCCATTTAGCACTATCCGTACAAAACATTAAAAGAAACAATATGGTGCCCTTTTCGAGGAAATTGCATTTGAGCGTTTCTGAAAATGCGGAATTTTGAGATATATACCAATACAATAGTATATATTATAAACAATATTATAAGTTATATGTATATATGTATGTGTATACTCAAACAATTGTCACCCATCTGTCGGGAATCAGTGCTGTACGGACCTAATTTTGTCGGCACATATTTATTGAAAAATATTTTATGTTATTCAAAAAATGGTCAACTGTAATTTGAGATCATCATTAAGTTCACCTTTACACCCATAGAACTCAGTTTTGGTTTCTAAGGCAAAATATAAGAATCTTTAAAGTACACTAAAAATCTTAAAGTGGTCCATGACAGGGGATAATACTGTTAAATCGTTCCAAAAATATATATCAGTAATTTTCTTATTAAAAGTAATTATCAGAAGAAGAAATCGAAAAAATATACAGAGAAAATAATTCCCTGTGGCGTCGAAGACACTGCCGGGATATCTAGCGTTAAATCTTACTATGTAGCATTACAGTAAAGTGGCTACAAAACAAACGAAAGGTGCTAGAGAATAGCACATACTTTCTCGTAGCAAATTTTTCTAGTTTTTTTTCTAGTTCTCTTCATTCTCTGGTCAGCTGCCATCTATCGTCACCGAGAGTACATTTCCTTGACGTTTTCTTAACTTTTCGGTAACTTAATAGTAGAACCGAAATATTACTTCAAGAATATTAAAGTAGAGTAAAATATCGTCCAAAATAGAAATTTTCACTGGAAATTTTGAAGCCGTTTTTAAGAAAATGGCGATTAAGCATTACTGTAAATGCGAAATTTGATGCTCTTTTTCACAGGAATCCATTGAGTTTTCGAAGAACTTCAACTGATGTCCTTTCAAGCACTTCCACTCACAAATGTAATAATGTATACAAATCGATGGAAATGTTCATATTAACAGCGTGAGAGATATTTAAAAAATTTCATTTGTGTAATTTTTTAAAACAAAAGAATACACGAAACTTTACGACATATTAAACAGTGAAATTAGCACTATCCATTGGAGAAATTTGAAGAAAAAATTTGGAGCCGTTTTTGAGAAAATGGCGTTTGAACGTTTCTGAAAATTCGGGATTTTGAGCTCATTTTTACAGAAAACTGTTGAGTTTTCGAGAAAATTTATTGAACATTATTTAAAGCACATGTACTCATAAATTTAAAAATGTGAAGATCTCACCTCTAAGGTAAATATTGCCGATGTGAGAGAAGTCAAAAAAATTACATTTTGTAATTTTTGAAAAAACAAAAGAATAGAGCAATATGACATTCATGTCATCGGATGGGGTTGTTTGGGCAATAACCCTACCAAAAATTTAAAGAAAAAATTTGGAGCGGTTTTTGAGAAAAGAATGTTTTTGTAATTTTTTTAAATTCCAAATTTTGCACGCTCTATTGCATAAAAACTACTAAAATTTTCAAAGAAGTCTACATAACCTTAATGAAAGAACTATTTATGGGTAACAAATTTCATTTGAAGGAAAAGTCTATATTTTAAATTTTTTAGTGTTACGAAGACTTAGTATTGAAAACGTCCGGGGGCCTTATGTAAAGTACCCCCATATTTTAAAGAATGTTTTTCGAAATTTTAAAGCTTCCACTAGAGCTAGATAGACAGGGGTTTCTTCAATTTGGAAACGATCATACTTGTGGTTTAGGCAAGATTTGTTCACATACGACAGACGGAGAGACAAACACGGACGGACAGACAGTTAGACACGGACGGACAGTCACGGACGGACGGACACGGACGGACGGACACGGACGGACGGACACGGACGGACGGACACGGACGGACACGGACACGGACGGACACGGACACGGACGGACACGGACACGGACGGACACGGACACGGACACAGACACGGGACACGGACACAGACACAGACACAGACACGGGGCCGGGACGGACACACGGACACGGGACACGGCCGGACACGGACGGCCGGACGGCCCGGACACGGACTGGACAGCCGGACGCGGACGGCCGGACACGGACGGCCAGACACAGGACACGCAGACACGGACACAGACACCGGACAGGACACAGACAGACGGCCAGACACAGACGGACAGACACACGGACACGACACAGACACGGACACGGGACACACACGGACACGGACGGACGGACACGGACACGGACACGGACACGGACACGGAGACGGACACGGACACGGACACGGACACGGACACGGACGACGGACACGGACACGGACACGGACACGGAGACGGACGGACACGGAGACGGACACGGAGACGGACACGGACACGGACACGGAGACGGACACGGACACGGAGACGGACACGGACACGGACACGGAGACGGACACGGACACGGACACGGACACGGACACGGACACGGAGACGGACACACGGAGACGGACACGGACACGGACACGGACACGGACACGAACACGGACACGGAGACGGACACGGACACGGAGACGGACACGGACACGGAGACGGACACGGACACGGACACGGACACGGACACGGACACGGACACGGACACGGACACGGACACGGACACGGACACGGACACGGACACGGACACGGACAGACAAGGAAAGACGGACGGACAAGGAAAGACGGACGGACAGAAACGGACGGACGGACACGGATGGACGGGCAGACCTTTCTTCTCCTCTTTCTTTTTCCGCTCCTGCTCTTTCTTTTTGCTCTCCTCTCATTCTCATTACTAAAACGGTATTTCCGTAGTTTCTCCAATCAACACCTGGCGAATGCCTGAGCAGTAC
The DNA here is from genome assembly GCA_011170035.1 of Teleogryllus occipitalis. NCBI lineage: Eukaryota > Metazoa > Arthropoda > Insecta > Orthoptera > Gryllidae > Teleogryllus > Teleogryllus occipitalis. The sequence goes on from BLKR01002969.1 coordinate 161,645, forward strand.
CCTAATAAACGGGCCACGGACCGCGCGCGAGTTTTCCTTCCTCTTTCTTATCCTATCCTGACCCCTTACACACACACACACACACACACACACACACACACACACACACACACACACAACCACATATTTTGGGAGACCCGTCGGGAGCTTAGAGCTTGTCGGCTGGGGCGGTGCTCCGCTGTTGGGAGAGTTCTGGTGAGGGGGAAACCCCGCTAGCCGACGGTAGGTCGGCGCCGGATCTTTCCATCCAGCGGGGGTAGATCACCGCCATCTCCCGAGTACACTTACGGGACTAATGACTTAAGCTGCTGACGCGCCCGGAATCACTAACTAACAAACCAACCAAATAAATGGTAATGAGATTAAATGAAACGTGTATTACGCGCGAGTTATATTTTACCCATTTGTAAAACAATAAGTTTTGTTCAACATGTCATGCGTAGTGGCCAGTATCCGACGTGTGCTTCGAGCTCACCCTTCTCCTGCCAGAATATTACATCACATGCACGCCGATTGATTAACAATTGTTAAAATTATTGTACATGTTGCTAGAATGTGTAGAGATATTCTGAACTTTGCTGGACGTGTTTCACACGAACTACAAAATCTGACTACTTATGTAAGTGAACGGTGCCGCAGCACCTATTCCCGACTAGATGAGCTCAGTTCTTTCCAAACCTTTCAAAGCATGCCCAAATAATTATTTGTCACAATTATCAATTACAAACTGAACACACTGCATAATAATGCGAATCGTTAAGTATCTGTATCAACAGCACAACAGATAAATAATTATCCTATATGTAAGAACAGTTTCAGAAGACGCACGAATATATAAATGTAGTAAAATTATTTATTTCAAGGAGCAAAGTACTTAATGTTTTAAGGTTGCAATGCGCCCTTTCATTTCAAACATACGAAATACCTTCTATCGTCGTTTGGTTGTGTCAGACTAATGGTTTAAAAGCAGTTTTGCAGCAGAAAATACCTTACTTAATTTCCCTCAATATCGTGTTCTATATTATTTCAATATTATACATACATTTCGCGGCTCTCACACGCAACCAATCTTTATAAATGATGTCTCTTAGTATGAAGGATTTGTTTAAAAAACGCATCTAAAAATATTCATATTAAATGCAACCCGCAACACCCGGTCAAATATATTGTTAAATAAACCCCCAAAATAAGCGTCCTAGGGCCTGAAAAATTAAAATTTTGAGGCCAAAATAAACGTTTTTTACACCGTGATCTACGGGATGATATAGTTTTGGACATTCTATGAAAATATTTGCCGGTTTGGCGCTTATGGATACTACCAAAACCACATATCCATGGAGGAATGCAGAATATATTCCTCCATGAGCCCTTAGTGCCTGGTTGCCATCTTTGTGGCGTCACGCTAAGAAGGCTTAGATTCCTCCATCTTATATTTACGCTTTCTGTGTTCACCATGTTTTGCGAAGATTGACAAGGTTTATTTACATAATTATTTATTCAAGATTCGCTCTCGCAGCAGCTAGAAGTACTATTAGTAATAGTTGCTTGATACTGATATAAGAGTGTTTTTAATGTGTGTAGTGCAACCATTCATTTATCGTTTTGCCATAGTCTACATGTGCTTTGTACCTCATTGTGGGGGGAACTACGATGGAAACGGACCACATGTTCATATGTTTCAGTTTCACGATATTCTTAGAAAAAATAGGGTGGAGTTTAAAATGCGAGAATTCTCTCTCGGGTAGGCTAGTTGCACAGTATTCCTGCAAATTTTGGAAAATAAAGGAGTAATATCCTTGCAGTATTGCTTGCTAGACAATCTGAAACGTGAACTTTCACAGTGGTAAAATCTTGATTATTATTATTTTAAAAAACGTAGTTTAATCTTCTTAAGTGTCATTCAAAGAACATTCTCCCGTTGTAAAAGTATTCCTGTCGTCAAACTGTCAAACATTGAAAACCGACTCAAATTTACTTCCTGTATCATTTCGACTATGTACAAGATCCATGAAACATAGTACTCCAGTAATGTAGAACCTGATATGTTCAGAGATCTATTCATTTCCCCTTACACGAGTTTCTGACATCTCCGACACAATTTATCTTGCCGCCATGGCTCCTTTGCATGTGCCTTGAGCATCACTCGCAGAGCACATTGGCTTCAATGCATGACCCCGTTCGCCTCGGATAACTATGCGCACTTCCTCTCCACTTCAAAGTCTATAAAGCCCGACCACTCGCCGTTGGAAGTCTCGTCTTGCAGTGCTCGGATGCGCGACTATTAATACAGCGGAACAGAAAGATGAAACCGAGGGGGCCCGACTTGCTACCCGCATTGAGATCGTTTCATATATTATGGTTCTGCACTCTGTAACATTGACGAACCTTCTACGATCAACGACGGGGTTAACGAACTTGCGCTTTAATTGAATAATGATGTGTCGTATTGCGGAAATTATAGTGCACCAGGAAATTCTATCCGCAGTGGCACTTTGCAGGTGAAGCGTTAGCTACAGGAATTATGTTGGTAGCGCGAGCTGCAGTTTGTAACAAAAGAAAACGTACAGTGTGGACTCAATTATAACTAGGGAACGAATTTCCATGTAATTACATGTTTTTCCAAGAACTAGATATCTGCATTCAATAATTTTTTTTTGTTTTCAAGGCATTCTGAATGAATTGGAACTATTTTTATTTTACATATTTTTACATATTTTGGTATAATTACATATTTCACTTACTACTACATATTTCGTTATATTTTAATATATTTATACATCGAAACGGAATATTTCAGATACGCGTTTGAATTATATGTTAAGGAATCATCTTCCTTAAAAATCAAATTTAATGCTGCTGGGCTTCTATGATCACCATATCTTCGCCATAATCGTCACCCCCACCCCCGCTTATTGCATACTCGGAGTCAAGAATGAGGGGATTTCTGTGAACAAAAGTAATTTCAACTACGATTTTGCTCATGTTTCAAACAGCACATTCGTTACCCAATCAAAAACTAAGGAATATAGTTTACGGAAAATTGTCTTATGCGTTGTTCGGTTGGGGGGAGGGTAACCCCCACCCCTGCGATCTATCATTGGCTACACGGTACTACTATTCAGCGGAACTCTGGCTTCTCGTAAACATTGTAATATATATTATGAACGTATTTATTATTTCGAATAAAATTCTTGTGTGTGGTGAAATCTAGTGTAGAATTACTTCTGTGGAGGTAGAACCTACTTTCAGCCACTCCGAATGCTTGTTAAGAACTGATTGGCGATGTTCTATGCTCGGAAAATGCTAGTAGAGAACAATTTTAAACACAATAATGAATTTTTATTTTACATGTTTCCTATTTTTCTAACATATTTTGGAAAAAATAAGTACATATGTATGTACATATTTTGCATTTTTCATTACAATAAAACCGTTCCCTAGATATTACAGATGCTAGAAGTGTTGTCTCGTCTTCGTTCCCAGTGATCTTGCTGCTACTAACACAAATGCAATTTTTAATAGGAGGCACCTATAGCGGTAGCTCAGTGCATCAACCGATGTCACTGCAGCGCCTCTGACCGGGAGGTCTTAGGTTCGAGTCCTGACGGCGGCAGAATTTTCGACACTAGCATTTCAGCTAGGTCGAATTCAGTCGCTGTCTGGGGGAGAATTCTAGCGGCCGGCTGCTCTGATCGGTAGTTTTCCGTGGTTTCTCCGATCAACACCAGGCGAATGCCGGAGCAGTACCCTATCATACGGGCCACGGATCGCGCGCGATCTATCCTTCCTCTTCCTTGTCCTATCCTCTCCCCTTACACACACACCTACACTAACATGCACTACACTATCACACAATCCGGGAGACCAGTCGGGAGCTTAGAGCTTGTCCCGGCTGGGGGCGGTGCCCCGCTGGTGGGAGAGTCCTGATTGGGGTGAAACCCCACTAGCCGACGGTAGGTCGGTGCCGGATCTCGCCATCCAGCGGGGGAAGATCACCGCCATCTCCAGAGGAAAAAAACATGCACTACACTAACGGGACTAATAACCGAAGCAGTTGACGCGCCCGGAAACACGAAAAAATCAATCAATAGGAGGCCGTCATTCGGCTCGGTGCGGAGAGACTTTCATGGCGTCATTATTCAATTCGTGAGCGTTTCTACAGCACTGAATCGAAAACGCCAGGTTGCGTTTGAAAGAGGTAATTTTGAAAACTTACTTCCCGTTTTCAAACGGGTGAAAAATAAAAGTAGTTTGCATTTTTTATCAAATTTTATATTATTTTATTTTATTTTTTGACTGTTTTTGACTAAATGTATAAAAATAAAAAATTTATACTTCATAATCTCTGAATATTTTAGTTATTTTCTGATTCTTCCAGAATACTTCGTACACAAATCAAATTTGACGTGTACTCGTAATTAATGCATGTTCTGTGAGTTCCTAATAATAGCCTCAATGAAGTCAAAGTAGGTAAAGAAACGCGTAATTTCACCGCATTTAATTTAGAACTAACGAAGTAAAATAATCACGATTTGCAGTTTTGGGGTCCGTTTGATAAATATACGGAGAATTAAGGTGAAAACTTAAAAAAAAATACTCGAAAGAAATAGGAAGTTTTCATTTCCTGAATGCATTGAACCTATAGTAACATTTTTGTCGACTGCATTTTGAAGTTGTAATTTCCTGCTGCATCACAGCAGTGGTATTCTCCGAGTTAGATATATTGTTGCTACACTAATAGATACGAACATGAAAATGATATTAAAATGTCCTTACTAGGTGGTAAATACAAATGTTTGCGATAGCTTTGGTGTGATGTAAAACTAATAATAAAGTAAGTTGCCTTAAGTTAAAGTTTAATGACACTGACTCGGATTGTATTTAGGTATCACGTTGTTAGAACATGTGAACCTGTCTTGTTGCGAGACACTTGCTAAAAGACATGAACTATATTTTAGAGGCTCCAGTTATAGGAAGCTATAAAAATCTTCTCGTAAATTTCTCAAAGGTAAGAGGAAGCTGTCGAAGTAGGTACAATATATTCTTGTGTTCCCGTTTTAGTAGGTTCACCACAGTGGCGGAGTAACTTGCACGTAGGGTAAAGAGAAACAAACGCTGAGGAGTGTATTCTTCATCGTGTTACGTGATTTATAGGCGGCTGGTGAGGAAACCAGTTAGTAATGTTTATTTACCGAATTATTCATTTGTTTCTCTCCCATTATAATTTGTAAGTACTGCCTGTCGAGCGAACTCGCTGCAGTAGATAAAGCGACGAAGTGCAAATGTTTGGTTTCCTTTTTCTTCTTCTTTTGGTAATGTGGCATGGTATATATACGCGGAAGTTGGTATGTTAGGTGATATTCATCGATCTATGTGTAAGAGAAGAGAAATTATTTATAGTATTTTATCCTATTTTATATGACATAGTAGTGTGGGAAAATATTCAAGTTTGTCCATGTGAATGGGATGCCGTTACTTCCATAAAGTAAATGTATTCTACTCAAATTCTTTTAAAGAATCAGCTGAGATGGCTCAGCCCAACAGTGTCGCTGCAATGTGTCTGAATGGGAGATTATAGGGTTTGAGCACCGGCGATGACGAATTTTCAACACTCGCTAAATAGGTGGGACGAAATCAGCCGCTGCCTTGAGAAGAATACTTGCGGCTGGCTTCGGCGATCAGCAATTTTCTGTGGTTTCTTCGATCAGTACAAGGTGAATGCCGGAACAGTTTCTTACGAACCAGGCCACGAACCACCGTAATATTTCGTTCCTCATCCTTGACCCCCGATCTCTCCTTAC